>JAQIXJ010003282.1:0-13190 GCA_034700185.1 Phthiracarus laevigatus
ATATAATATCTCTCTCTCTCTCTCTCCCTCTCTCTCTCTCTCTCTCTCTCTCTCTCTCTCTCTCTCTCTCTCTCTCTCTCTCTCTCTCTCTCCCTTCCTCTCCTCTTTGCTTCTTTCGCTCAATAACTAAAGAGTAAACCAGACAACTGATAGCTATATATTGGTGGTGAAACATGTCGCTATTAGATAAGCTATTTATACTTTAAGATTGTAGTCAAACGTGAATCTTACAAAGCTTTAAGTAAATATTATATCAATTTTTCAAAAATGTACTTTGATTTATATTTTATTATAGTTATTAACTATTAAAGCTATTATTTTTGTTACTTTAGTTATTTTTTTGCCATTTAATTTTGCTATAAGTAATTATCTTATTATAACTTATAACTATATTTGTATCAATTTTACATATTTATTATTGTAATATGAAAGTTGAAATAATAAAAATAACAATTTTCCAATTTTTGTGTTGTAAATTTTATTACATAAATACATTTCTTTTATCTTCCACTTACTGTATATTTACGACGTAACTGTGAGATAGTAAATATTTATCGAATACGCGATATATAATTTGTATTATATTTTTTTTGTTGGAAAATTATGTAATTGGAAAAATGGGAATATAACTTAATCAATTTTTTAATTTAATTTATGTACTGTTTTTTATTTTTTTCCAATAAAGCATATCTGAAAATTTTTTATCAATGTTATTACATATAATTTGGTACTTACAAAATTCGAATATTTTTTGCGAAAAAAATTAAGTTATTTTTTTCTAAAAACACTTATAAAACAAACTTATTGGTTCATAAGTTTTGATAAATAAAGCAAACTATAAGCACTATATTTTATTTTTGATATATATAATATAAGTAAATTAATAATGAGTATTGTTGTACACGATAGAACTATTGTAAATGATAGAACTATTTATTGAGTAAAAATTGCAGATAGGAATTTTTTTGATAATTTTCAAAATTTTCAATTAGGCAAAGCTTACTCGTTATATCTATCGCATAGAGTTGTAAAGTTGGTATAACGTAATACTATTGTACATAAAGTAATGGTATTATAGCTAATATGTTAGTTGTGTTGGAAATACAATGAGTTTACATTGATTTGCTATAACTTTCTACTAAATATCTTTTTTGAAAACATTTAATTAGAATTTATTTAATTGACAGTTAGACATGAAAATATATGAAATTCGTCGTAATTAATAATCTGTTTTTAATTTTTAAAAACATCCGGTAATGACATGAATCTCAAAATTTGGGTACTGGTATGGAATTTTTTCCCGGTTATGGCAACTTTTCAAATATTCGTGTATCACATAAAGTTTTAAAATATAATATTTTCAAATTTTATAATTAATCATTAAATAACCTGCGGATAGCAGATGGTGGCCTATAAATCATTAACAGAAAATCATAGAAAAATTATGGATAATCACCCGTTAATTGGCTACAAGTAATATTCGTTCTTCATAGTAGTATGTAATAGTAGTCTAGACAAATACAGTTTAAGCCATGAAACAAGCATACAACTTCAGTGACTAATACTGTTATCTAAACTAACACAATGTTAAACGATATTTGTCAGCAAATTTTTAAAGTTCAGTAAAACTATTTAAACAACTCTAACCGCAACGCAAATTTTAACAGCTAAGAGAGCTATTAATTAATTCTATAATTAACATAATTTTAGGAAAAATTATTTATAACTTAAAATAGTTTTGCCGTAAATTATATTAAAAGTTTGAATGTCGTAAATATTAATTTAATAATTAAAACGGTAAAATTTCAGCTCTAATAATGCAATTATTGATATAAATTGATGTTATTATTTTATTTTGCTGAAAATATACGGATATAAAAAGCAAATTTATATGATGATGAATGAAAGAATAGTTGCCATAGAGAAGTTTGTTTCTGTCTAATATCGAAACAAAGTTAAATTCATAGTAAAAGAGTACGCACATTACCTTAATTCAATTTTTAGTTGCGAGTTGTGGCCAAACTATTGTGCTCTTCTTTTTCACTATGATTCAACTAATCAATAGATTTGTATAAAAGTAAATGTTTCGGGGTATTTTAAAATTGATTTTAAATTAGTATAATAAAAAAAAATATTAAATAATAGCAATGTCGGGATTAGGTTTGGTGAATTTTAGCAAATGCTTAATTTAATGGTGATATGACATCGTCATCATTACAGTCTTCATACTCGCAATTGGAAGACACAGAAATTGCAGGAAGAGGAGTGTCTGATGATTTGTACGACGAAAGCAGCAAAATAGAGCCTGGATTTGATAACATTAACGTTGTTATCAGGTTTGCAATTTTTTAATATAGCGGTGGTAATCATTAATTGAGTTATCTCTCACTTAATATTTTGTTATGCTCTCATGATGATGATGATCAGAGTTCGACCAGTATCACCTAAACAAGAGAAGATCTATGTTGAACGTAGAGATCAATCATCATTGAATTTTCCAGCTGCAGGACAAATCCAAGTATGTTTGCGTTTAGCGTTAGGTTAGCGTTAGGCTCGCATAGCACATCAGCACATCAGCACATCCTACACTATTTATGCTAATAATAGGTTGATAGAATGCGATACCACCAAAGTAGATACAGTTGATTTTCATCCCTGTTCAATGCTCAATGCTTTAATAGGTACACGATCCTATATCAGGACATTATCGTTCTTTCACCTTCAATGTTGTTTTCGAGCCCGAAGCTACCCAAGAAGAAGTATTTGAACATTCAGGAGTAAAGAGACTGATTGACATGTCTCTCGATGGGTAACACCGATACATAATTTTCGTTACAATAATGTAGCTTTTGTTTTATAACTAACTAGATTTGCATGCACTGTACTGGCATATGGCCAAACATCGTCTGGTAAGACATACACACTTACAGGAAATGCGTTTGAGGTGAATATAGTCCTAAGATAAATATTTCGATACTCACAATGATTAGCAATAATCTATAGTTACTCTAAAGTCAATGATTGTCAGTTTCGTCAAATTGCTTCAACACATAATCATTGTCAAATTATATGCTTTCATATTAGTAATCTTGTTAAACATAGCTAACATTTGTCTCTATTTTATTTCCAAATGTTGCTTCTAACCAAAAAAAAAGCAGCATATTTCGAGTTCTGAGAACACATTTTCCACGAGAGGAAGTTATAATGATGGCACTGGAGAAAAGAAAATTATTGGAGTCATGCAATTAACATTTGCATATTTGTTTGAGCAAATAAAGTTACGCAAAAACAGAAGTGTTTTCTATATAATACACGTATCTTTTCTCGAGGTCTACAACGAACAAGTATTACAAACGTATCATTATATTTATCGAATTGAATATATTTTTCCCCTCCATTTATTCCATTTATTATTTAAGGTTCTCGATCTGCTCAATCCGTCATCGAAATCATTGAATGTTAGATGGGCTAAGGATCGTGGCTTTTATGCGGAAAATTTGTTTAAAGTGGAATGCGAAGACATTGGCGATTTAGAGGGCGTTTTGGAAGAAGGTTTTGTTATTCGAGTTTGTCTTATAGTTTACCAAAAAAAACGAATATCAATTAATATTTTTAAAGGTTGTAAAAATAGACAGGTTCGGAGCCATAGCATGAATGAAAACTCTAGTAGAAGTCACTCTCTTATGACTATAACGCTATCGTCTGAAACTCAAGACCCTGAAGATCCTCAGGTAATTTAAATGATGGCGTATTCGTGGCGCCTCTAGTTTACTAATGTTATAATTACCGTATTTTTCCTATGAAAGGGATATATTAGACGAGAGGGTCGATTGTGTCTCGTAGATCTCGCTGGCTCTGAAAAGACTAAGCGAACCAACAGTAGAGGAGACACTTTAGTGGAAGCAAATAACATCAACCGCTCTTTGCTTGTTTTGGGTCTGACAATGAAAATTGAACAAAATATAATAACTAAATAAACATATCCTATATCTAACTTTTAACTAAAGGTAACTGTATATCCTCTCTCGCCGATCCAAAGCGTAGAACTGGACATATACCGTATCGCGATAGTACTTTAACTAAACTTTTGGCTGATAGTCTTTCGGGAAGTGGAATGACTTTAATGGTATGCATTTTTGTTTTCCCATATAATACTATATTCATTCAATTTGAGCAAACAAACTAAAAAAATAAAAAACGATTTTTGAGTTACATTATATTTGAAACAGTATATTCTGTAAAACTAATTAATTACTCAAAAACGTTTATTCTTAGGATATTATAATTTTTTATTATAAATGTCATGTATCGATACATAAATTATTAGATGTCTTATTGAATTAAAATTTATTAAAATTATTAAGTAAACGATAAAGTAGTTATATGCTATATTTTTATATGATAAAAAATATACTGTACATAGATTAGCTTTACAATAGATTTTACTGACTTAGATTTCTATTTGATTGTTCTATTTCTAATTGTCGAACCTTAAAATTTTTTAAACATAGACCCTCTATTAAACCCGGACCCGAAAATCAATTTTTTCAACAATTACTCTAACAACCAAACAATTGAACGCGTATTACAAAAATTTGAATCTAACACTTTTATACTATATAGAAATGAATATTTATGCGTATCAAGTAAAAGCTTATTGACATTATCGAGGAAAATGTTTTCAGTATTTTTTGAATTAATTGTTAAATATATTTCCTATATATTTTTCATAAGTACCATTAAAAAAGTTTTAAACGTGTATTTTGATTTTTTGCTGTAAAAATCACTTCTAATTGAGAAAAATCAATGAAATTAATTAAATTAAAAACATTGATACCCTTTATTTACAAAGATATTTTAATATCATAAAATACACGTAAATGTTTTTAAGCAAAAACTTGATTTTACTATAGATTTTCTCAAATTTACACAATTCGAGTTATATATATACCTCAATTTATTAATAATGGAATATTAATAAACGTTTACACAACATTTTAATGTCTGTCATTAATCTCTTCAAAAATCGGTTTATTCAGTGAAATACAAGGTTTATGATTACAAGGGATTCATAGGGACTATTCTTAAAAATCACACAGAAACATATTGATAACTAATACATAGTTGTTATATAACTTAAATAATTCAAAAAAGTTATTTTTAATTAACAATTCTAACTATTTTAGTTTATTTCTAACTAATTCAATTTTTTTAAATTTGGACGATTTGGCTTAAGAATGGGAAAAATTGTCGCTTAAATCCGATAAGTTTAGGGACGGGTTATGTTTTCATGGTTTCATTTAAATAATATTTTTAAAAAATTTTCGAAAAAGTTTTAGGCACAAAATATTGCCGTTTAAATCCGTTTAGATTTTGCATGACATATAGTTTTTGAAAATTTCTGAAGTAAAATCAATAATTTTTTCTAACTATTGATACATGTAGTATCATAGTTCATGCTTAACACACACACTAATATTATTATTTGAGCCTATAGTCATCATTAAACTTTAAATCATATTAATGACTAATATATTTATTATAAATTTTGTATTTATAGAAAGGCTTTTATAATTTCTTTTTAGTTATTTCTTATTAGACTATCAGTTAAACATTATTTGTAAATTTTATTTGAATTTCATTTAATAAAAAGTGGCCACAAGTCTATATTAATAATTGTGTAGAGTATTTTCGTATAATAGGCGGGGTTCGCCTGTATCAATATTTGACCGATTATTTCTACCTAAGAATAAACTATTTTCGCATCCTTAATGATTACAGTAATACAATTATATTAAAAGTAAGCTCTCCTAAATTGAAAGTAGCCATTTCAAACATAAAGTTGATTTTAATAGCTCGCGTTTTTATTGCTTATTGTACCGTATTTTAGGGGTTTAACCCGCGGGCTATACAAGAAAAAAACTTGAAAACCTAAAAATTTTATGCTATGCGGGCTATACAACTGATGTGGGCAATACAATTAAAAAATCAATTTTAAAAAATTTTAACACTTTATTAATTTTATCATTGGAACAAAGTCTAAAAACCGTCAAAATCATCATCTGATTCGATATTAAATGCTTCAAGTATATTTACTAAGTATATTAAATTTCGATCTAACTCTTGACTCTTTCTTATTATCAAATTTAAAAAAAGTAACATACAACACTGAATACAAAAATTACTATGCTGAAAATAAGCTGCGTTAATAATAACTGCGGGCTATATAACTGGTGCGGGCAATAGTCCCTAAATTACGGTACAATGTTTTTTGTTGTCAAGATGATGTTGGTTGTTGTAATTTCTGTTCACTTAATTCTATTTTTTTAAAATCAGTATAAAATTAGTAAAACGAATAAACGAAAACAATAAAATAAAATACACTTTAATGTTTGAAATGTCTACTTTTATTTTAGAAATAAGTGAGAAATTAGTTTTGAGTCAACTTCCATTCTAGAAATGTCTACTTTTAATGTTTAAACCATGTAACTGTTAAAAAAGTTTCAAAATTCAATTTAATAAATTTTGAGCAATTATGTTAGACAAAAAATTTTAATTTATTGGTTAAAAATTTCGAATTTTCGTTTCATAAATTTAAACGAGTTTTATTATCTTCACTGGTTTAAATTACAAACTCTGCTCAGATAAGGCGAAATATGACCTAATTTTTACCATTAATGATAGCAGATCAAAGCTTTGTTTAGATTTTAATCCTAATTCAGTAATTGTAACTCAGCCTTAGTCTTTTAGTTTAGAGCCTTCTCTATTAATATTAGTTTAGTTCAATAAAAACATAAATGATACAAAACTATGAAACAAAAATTATTAATAGTAAACTTGCAATTTTAATTTTATTGGGCTTCAAAGTTAAAGTTAAAGCTTTAGCCTTAGTCTTACTTTAGCGTGAGACTAACACGTGGCTATAATTTTAAAGATAGCATTAGACAAAGCCTGGAAGGCGCTGATGCTTACCATTTTCATCTCTAAATCTATTCGTTTCAATATTTTTTTAGTATAATCTTTTTGTTGAAATTTTATTTTAAAGCTTCTGATATTTTTTCTACATTTAATTTAAGTTACTGTAAGTGTAAAGTTGAAAATATAATTTTGGTAATCACTATTAGTATTGCAACAGAATAAGAAATTAATTCCAATTTATTCTTATTTTGGGCTAACATCAAATTTTGAATTTACGGCAATTATTTTCATTTTGTCCGTTTTTACAGTATTATATTTTTTGTTACATGTAATAACGCTTACAAAAGTTTATTTAGTAAGGTTAAACGATAATTATTTATTTTTAAATAATTTATCTAACCAGTCAAAAATATACTATTATTTATATTTCAGGCCGTTATCTATCTATCCATACAAACAATATGATCAGTTTATTTATTAATTAAATTTTTGATATATTGTAGATCTAAAACTTTTTAATTAATCAATTATAGTTTTTCATAATACATACAGTTATCCTCTTAAATGAGTTTGTTATTAAAATATTTGCAAATGTTTTCTATGAATGTTTTACACAAATAGACTGGAGTGAATGGAAAAACTAAAAAATTTAACTACTTTAAAATTTTTTGCTAATTTTTTTCAGTATATACAGTATTCCTCGATTCATGCTAATAAATGTTCTTTTAATTTCTATTCTTTGGCACTTAAGCTAAAATTTGAGATTAATCGCCTAAATCTTTTTAACTGTAAAAAATATTACTATGTATTAGAAATAATTTGATTTTAAATTACAGTATTTTAACGAATCCATAAATTGCTAGCAACGATATTTATTTGCAATTATGATTTTCAAAATTGAATTTTATTCGTTTTTAAATTCCTTTATCAGATATCGATTTTTCAAATTGATTTACACAGAAATAACACATGTATAAAAAATTAATTAGAATCTATATATTAAAAAGCAACGAATGGCATAGGAAAGCAAAATTGTGTAATAGTTTATGTGATTTTTAAATCTACTAATTTTACATTAATGCGCAATGAAAAAAACGCCTGAACATCTAATGAAAAATATAATTGTCACTTCTTACCTATTAATGCTCGTACATAAGTAAGTTACAACATATAAAATGTTTGCAACCAGAGTTTACTAAACTAATCGTTTAAAAAGACGAATCTTGCATTAATAACTTCTTTGAACTAAAAAAAGGAATGTTGCATGTTTTGTATAGGTTTATTAAATAGTTTGCTTTTTGATATTAAAATAAAATTTTGTTTTTTTTTGCTTTTATTCCGAAAGATTCCTAAATTGTGAGTTACAGTATCAATATTTTACAAGACATACACACGAATTTTATCATTTATCACGATAATTCTCTAATTTAAACTCGTAAAGCTAAATTCAATTTATCAGACTAAAGCTTATGAATTAAGTTCAGTAAACTAATTACCAGATTTAAAATTAAAAGTTATACATACCGTATAGATTTAATATTCAATTAATTTTAAAGAAATTTGCTTTATTGGATAGTTTTAATTTTGATTTTGTATTTGATAAATGATGTTACGGTTAGGCTGCATGCGTATCGCCATTAAAAGTGGATTCGTCCGAAACAATTAATACGCTACGCTATGCTGCGAGGGCTAAAAAAGTGAAGACTAATCCGATCGTTAGAATGGTATATAATTTATCAGTTATTTGCTTAACTTCTTAATTTACGATCATTTTACGTGAAAATTATTGCTTAGGATCCACGAGAACTGCTAATCTTGAGTTTAAAAAGAGAGGTGCGTTTGTTGCGAATGGAAAACAACTATTTAAGACAACAGGTAAGTTAAAGTTGACACATTTAATAGGTAAACAAATATAGCTTAAGGCCTGTAATAGTAGTAGTAGTAGTAGTAGTGCTTCGCAACAGTGATTAGATGATTAAACTCTCGCTCCTAATTTGTTGGGAGTGATACTAATGGATGCTTTAGTTGTATAATCAAACATAATCTCCATCTGCATACAGCTGAATCTTGGCAGCGGTTTTCTGCTCACCACAGCTAATAATAGCTATAGAGCTGGCGAAAGGCCTACTTCTGACTCGAATTCGCTTCTAATTGAAACGGATGCTAAACAGGACAAACAATCCAATGATGATTTACACCATAACTTGCTCAACAAATATATGCAAGAAAATGAGTCTTTACGGTTAGTTTGGTTTTTGGTTATTGGTTGACTAGTAAATTCAAATAAATAATTAGCTTTACGGTATTAGAGTATTACCGTATTATGCTTATTATAGTTTTTTGTATTGAATAGGGACGAAAATGCTCAACTTCATCAACAAAGAGAAAGACTAATACATGACCATGAGATGGTCTGTCGAGAAAATGAACGTCTCCTCAAAAAAATGACAGCCTCGGGTCAAAACGCTGACAATACCAGAAGGCCTTCAATAGATCATCAAAATAATGTCAGCAATCACTTATCATTTGATCAAAACGGCATGAAAGATGTGCTTAAGGAAAACGCAAAGGGGAATACGAGTCTCCTATTTGATAATGAGAGACTAACAAAGCAAATTCAACGTATAGAGAATTCAGCTATAGGTAAGAGAATGCGAATCCAGCCAATTTTAATGTGTATGTGTGTGGCAAACCTAATGCCATTCTCGACATAACCTTTTTTTTCTCTCTCGCAGATCTAAGTCCAAACTTTGAGTTGAGAGGAACCTCAGCTGCAGCTGCACGCACTCGCATAATTAGGAAGAGCAACAAATAACTACTTGTGCTCATTCTGTAAGGTAAATATACTGTGCAGTATTTCCAGCAACAAAAAAAAATTTTTTGTTGTGCTTATAGTACACTATTGTAAAAGACATCTGAACAAAATAACATATTTAGTTGATGGCCTATTTTGTCGTGCAACGCATTACCGATGTTTTCACGAATTACCGATTGTATAACATTTGAACAAATCACGCGTTTCACAACTGTGCGTTCTCATCATAATTAAGCTCATATGTGCCTAATGCTATCATCAAATACGATGTTACTAACGATATAACCATCTATCGTTTACCGTTTATATATTTAAACCCATACTGTATATCCTTTTTTTCGGGATATTAACCAAACAATTGGAAACAATTTTAAGAATGTTAAACAAATTATATTTGATGTCAATTTTAAAATAATCAAATAATTCATGTTTGATAATAAACCTGTAATACAACTCGAATTGAAAAAATTGCCTTAAACTAAATTTTTTGTTGCGTTTTTAATGTAGTGTTTGTTAAATTACTACTTAGATTACGACGATAATTACTGAATGTTTGTTGGCTTCAGTTAAATAGCCGAAACTGTTTTAAAGTTTTTTTCCTGAAATTAAATCAAATGTTATGCGAAATTAATTGAAATATTTTAACTTATTGTATAAATTTACTTGTGTTTATAAATTGAAAACACTTTGAAATAATTTCGAAACCATTTTGCTCTTATAGTAGTAATACAGTATTATATAGAGTAGATAAGAGAAACGATTTATAGTTTTCAATAAAATATTAATGAAAGTTAGGAAAAAGATGTTTTCCATTAATTATAACTTTATAACAAAAATCTCACTTTAAAAAATAAAATTTAAGAAATACGCTTAATTATGAGTTGAATATTAAAACTAACGAGTAACCCTAAAGTTTTAAATATACAAATTGAAATAATTTTTATATCTACAGTCACTTAGTTTTGTAAGGAATGATTGGAATTTTTAGAAATTGTACTGTATATTAGTGATTAGAGATAAGGTGAGTGTAAGTGTACACTGTATACAAGCTCTTAATGCCGCTACTAACAAGTCTAGACAGAATACCCAGGAGATTGTCGAACACCTTACTAGGAAATGGCGAAAAATTATCACCTAGTCGTTAATCCATTTTAAAATTAGTCGCTTTTACTATCCAAACCCTACAAAGAAGCCTTACCTTTCCATCTAACTCTTAAATAAAGATTCAAAAATTAAAAATTCTATTTAAAGTAAAAAACCAATTGCAAAGTTACTCAAATTTTTTATCATTGCAAAAGTAAATGCTAAAGTACAATAAGCATAATTTCAAGAAATCAAATTTTACATTGGTAGATTTTATTAGAGATAATGATCATAACAGATGGGTAGTTGATGGTTTGTCTATTTGCTTGACAAAAAGTATTTGAAGAAAGTGATTAAAAACTCAATAATAAAACATCTTTAATGTTATTCAAAAAGCGTTTTTAACATATTTTTTATTAATCTGTATTGGTTTCATTCAATTGAATCAAAGAATTTAATTTGTACTATTTAGACTAACCGTGAATGCGCCATGAAGTAGCATATCTATCATTCATAATGTTAGGTGAATTTTATGAAATATTTTAAAATTAAAATTTATATTTTATGCAAAAGTTAGAAATAATAACCTAAAAATTTGATCGAAACTTTTTTAAATAAAATATTTAAGCTTATAAACCTCAAAATATTATTATAATTAATGTAGTTAAAAACTAAAATCTTAAAATTAGTATATATAGCCTAAATTTAAAGAATACTGTATTTATTATTCAGACTTTTCTAAATATACTGTATCTATACAATAACCTACTTTATTGTAATATTGTTTTATTGATAGATAAAAAAAATATGCTTTAATTCTATTTTGAAAAACCACTTAGAATATAAATTTTTAAATTAGGTCTTTGTGGGGTCTTCTAGGAATATAAAGAAAGATTTTACTCTTAAATTTACATTTTCATTTTTGACATCTTGATTAGAGGTTAGCACATTCCTGACTTTAAGGTACCACAGAAAGGTTATTAAATTAGCCGTAGAAAATCTAAATCAATAATTTTGAAAATATTCTTCTAAAATTATTTTATTTTGTAATTATTTTTTACAATTAACTTCTTCAGAACAGTATATATTTATAATCTTTCTTAAATTTTCTTATCTTGAATTTATTTACTATTCAGAGAGTTTGTTTATTTAAAGCTTTCAATAATCCATAAATTCCTTAATATAAATATTTATATTAGCTGTTGAACTGCTAACAAATATTTTTTAGTTTAAGTTGTCAATTCTTATATAGTAAATAAGATTTAATCTGAATGAGTTTTTATAATGACTTTATAAATATTATATCATTATTTTAATTTAATTTATCTTAGGAATTTCTAAATATCTTTAACTTTTTAATTTAAAACTGATGACTATAAAGTAGAATTTTCAGTGTAGAATTCAGTGAAAGGTCAGAGTTTTTGTGTAGTTTAGTCCACACAAAGAAATTTTTTTTAGCTTACTTTGAATAGTCAAAGTAGAGCTTATGGATTTGAGTATGTCCGTCCGTCCGTCTGTCCTCCTGCCCGCAGTCTCAGATTAAATAATGGATTTCTCAGATTTCTTTTATTAATAAAAAGATTTGGCATTATGCATTATGCACATCACTTATACATTTGTGATATAAGTATGCATTAACATTAGAAAAAGTGAGCTCTATATGAATGTGTGGTTCTTGTTATTTAACTATTATTGCAATATAACTCCATTTTGCATTAAAATTTTACTCAATAATTATTAATGTTTAAATATGGCTAACAAAAACTTTTTTCGTTTAGCATTAAAAATTTGATTTGGTTTACTTTTGTTTTAAACACATTAAAGATGCTAATTGCTTGACTTATCTCATTCTAGATCATCCTCTAATTAAAAAGACATAAAAGGAGAGCCACTAATATAATAATGACAAACCAAATCAATGTGTAGCTAATGAACAGTGAATTAACTTTTTGCATTAATATTGATATATTAATAGATTTTATACATTGAATTTCCCAAATTTTCTGTTCATTCCAAAACCTAGGAATTGTGCTCATTTAAAGCCATTTCACTTAACTCGTAAGTTTTTTCATCGAAATCGTTGCTTTATATTTTTTAACTGTAAAATTTCTTTGCATCTGGTAAGCATATAATGTACTTAAATGTTTGATGGTTAGACAATGATTTCTATTAAAATTAATAATAACAAACCATCCATTTTTGCACAATTTAAAATTTAACAAAACCAATCCAATGTCTTTATTTTTTGTACACACAAGACAATTTTGTCTTTAAATTCATATTTAATTTTTTATCTGACTTTGCAAATTTGTCAGATATATGGATTTGGGTATGTCCGTCTGTCCGTCTGTCCGTGCACACTCTTACTTTAATA
>JAQIXJ010003283.1:0-13189 GCA_034700185.1 Phthiracarus laevigatus
ATGACAATGATATCATAAATTTCGATTTGCACCAAATTGTTTTCGTGCCCGAAGGGTCTTATTTTTTCCCCAATGGATTCGGTACGAACTTTCACATAATAAACATTTTAAAAACATTTAATTTACAGCATGGACTTATAACTTCACATTAACCGAACGATTTTCTATAACATTATTGAACGCTAATCTAATCTATGATGAGATCGAACTCTTTGAAACCGTATTGCATGAAATGTCGCATGTAATTATACACTGTATGGATATCGAAATTGTGCGTTTGCACGGAAAAGAGTTCAATAAATTATTAAATTACTTGAGAAGTTTAAAATTGGAATTTTAAAAGTTAATGGCACACTATTCTAGGACACACATTTCACCAATATTTTCATTCTTTTATTTATTTATTTCGATAATTCATTATTTATTTATTTATTTCACAAATATTTACTTATTTATTATAA
The DNA here is from genome assembly GCA_034700185.1 of Phthiracarus laevigatus. NCBI lineage: Eukaryota > Metazoa > Arthropoda > Arachnida > Sarcoptiformes > Phthiracaridae > Phthiracarus > Phthiracarus laevigatus. Next base: position 462 of record JAQIXJ010003283.1, read on the forward strand.
ATGTTTAAGTTTTCGTTTAATTTGTTTTTTTAATTTACAAATAAAACTTGATTTAAAGTTTTACAAGTTTGTTTTGCAATTAATAACTTATTAGATTAGATCAAACTATTAAAAAGTGAGCTATATATGAATGTGTCGTTCTTGTTTGACTAATAATCTTTATTTCTTATTGTATATTTTTTCCACTTCCTAATTGATCTGAAATAGTATTTAAATTTCAACAGCTTTTTTGCCAACTCTTTTAGCAGTTTCTATAAGTCTTGTTTTGGCTAAGTTTTTTAAACTTTCTCCTTCCAATAAATCAGACCCAATATTTGCTGCAGTTTTATTTCCTTGTTTCGTGAAAAAATCCAAAACATGTCTTATGAATTTTAAAAATCCTTTCCATGATTTACCTTTTTGATATCGTTATCCTTAAAACCCTGAAATTCCAGTTCCTGCTTGATTCAAATAGTAATCAGTGTATTCATTTGCCATGATGCTTAGTCAATTATTGTTTATATATATAAATCTAATTATATCGTTTAAAAGGTTTTTAAAATGTAAATCAATACGAACTCTTCCAAGTTTAAAAGAGATTAGTTGAATTGAATCATCTTTAATGCTTAGTTCTATATTGCTTATTTTGTCAAATAATACTTTGCGATACTGAGGATTCACTGCGTATAACAATATCGTAAACGAATTTTACCTCATTTGGTACTTCAACTGCTCTTAAAACTTGATAAAAAATATCCCCAATACGTGAAAAATTAACTATATTCGAATAGATATACATTTAATGATATCCTCTTGTAACTACCAAAGGATGAAAAGACTCAATATTATCAGTCTCTAAGGCAAATGCATAACTGCCAATTAGCTCAGACTTTAATCCGATCATAGTATCAATTTCATCTTCAAAAAATGAGAAGAAATTTCTACTGCCATCCTTGGATCCTTGTATTACCCCTACATTTTTAGTTAAGATGTTGTATTCAATTAATAATGTCTCAATACCGTGTACACATTTAGCTTTCATTTATTGACTGTTTAATATAGCAATTAATTGTTCTTCTGATTCATAATGCCCCTATGATAAATAACATTTATTAGATGGGGGATTTTGTATTTCAATTAATTTGTCAATACTAGTAAACTAGGTTTAAAATTTTAATTCAACTGTTTCTAAGACATTGTACATGCACTTTGTATATTGAATTTCTGAGATACCTACCACCCAATTTCCTTTAAGATTTAAGCGTTGACTAACCGGTGTTATAAAATATGCGATAGTGTTTGATGAATTAAATAAAAAACATTACTTTGTAGAGTTATAATTTGTCCCATAATGATATAATAATTGTATTCCACACCATTAAAGCTTTATTTCGTTTTTTATGTACAGTTTATCATAGTAATTACAATTATAATAGTAAGGATGAAAATAACTGAAAAAATTCTACAATACAATAAAAATAATCTTTTACAATATTCTTTTATAGATTATACGCTAAGTATGAAGCTAGCTTTCTTAAAATGTTCTATCAATAAAATTGTTTTATAAAAAGTATTAAACCCACATTAATTATGTTTTATTTAAAGAAGTTTTTATGATTTTTATTTAAAATTTTTTAAGGATTTGGCATTTTATAGCCTAACGAACTAGTCAAAACAATTGTCCATAAATATTGATTTACCCACTCGTATGTTAAATTTATGAGACTAGCTGAAGTACCAATGAAGATTAATGACACCTGAACACAAAAAAGAATAAAGTTTGCTTTCAAACATTAGAGAAATTTGAAATCATGATATTGAAATAATATCCTTATCTAAGGCCCAAGAGATAATATTGTCTGGATAATTAAGCCACTTAAAAAAATTATGTTTTTTTCCTTTTTCGACTTTAGATCTTAAATTTTTAAGTTCTGTGAAATTTTCTTCAACTTTTTGTACCTCTTATTTTTAAAATCTCTGTTTTCCCGGTTTCCGCAAGTAGTCTTTAAATGATAAAGAACATTATCTTCATTTATAGAATTATAAACATTATAAATATGATCATATCAATTCGGTAAAAGCCTTTCTCTAATGTGCCTATATTGTATTTTTTCTAACTTTTTACTAATATTTATTGTTGGATATTTTACTTTATTTATCAATTCTCACATTGAATAAACGCCATACAAATTTTTAAAAACTTCCTTTTCTTGTCTTGACAGACATTAATTGGCTTCATTTTTATTGACATATGATATAAATTATTATAGCTTTTAATAAGACTGTCCAATATAATGACATCTTTTTTTCGACCGTAAGCTCTAAAATACTTAAACATTTTTGATTTCAATGTACGATGGAATCTTTCAAGTATGGCACGTTTTATACTGTCATTTTTTTGTTGTAAAATCATTAATATTATTTTTTTAAAACAAACTTTGAATTGTGTTCATAAATTTAGTTCCCCTATCTGTTTTAATTTTAAAACAAACTTCATTCTTAAATATTTCTTTAAAAGATTATGATAAATTTAATTTTGTTTTAGTTTACAAAGCAACAGCATAGGCATAAATTGAAAAACAATCTATAACAGTCAGAATATATTTATAGTCATCAATAAATTTTGCCAAGTTTTTTATGTCAACTAAATCTGCATCCCATTTCTCATTGATATGATTAACCAAAAATCGATTCCTTGAAAAAAAATTCTTATTGGGAAGTGCAATGTATAAGTAAGTTCTCCACTTAGCCAATTTTTAACTTAAGTTTTTGTAGCTCTAGAAATATTTGTTTTTATTTCTTCATATAATTTTTGAACACTACTAAAACTTGCCCCATTTTCAGGATCGTAATATATTTTACTTAATTCTTCTCCCATTATTCAGTCTGATGCGGCTTCTCCCTTAATTTTATTAAATTTTTTATGCTGTGGAATCACGTTATATAACTTTGTTTGTGCATTAAAGGATCTATTAGCAACAACAGCGTCGAATTCATAGTTGTTATCAATTAACGTTAACATAACGATAAACAAGAATGCGCATGCAATACTATGCAATAGCGTTAAAACGCGTAATAGTATACGTGTTTAAATAATTGCTAAAAATGCGTTCACTAAAACAAATAAAATAACCAATATTAAGCATTTGGCAAAATAGATTTTTTCCATTTCATAAACCGAGTGGAGTCAGAAAATGTAGGATTCCATCTAAATTTTTGCCAGGTTTGGCCACAAACTCGAATTTTCGAGTTATATGTTTTTCATGTTCTGTTGGTAACTGCGGGGTAATCCCACATGCGGGGTAACATTTCATAGTTAATGAAAAGATATATCTGATCAAAGCATAGACGCCTACGTGAAAAAATGCCTTTATCGCAATAAAAAATAAAATGTAAATAATTTAAGTATATATCCAAAAAATTGCTAGAAATGGGTTAATTAAAACAAACAATAAAATCAAAACATATTTAAGTGTTAATTATCCGTGCGATAATTATATGTAATATTAAGTTATAATCAGCTAAAATAGCTAATATTGCAAAACAGAATTTGTTAATCACGCTTAAAAAAGAACAATTTAAAAAAATATCAAGTGTTATTGTAAATAATATTAGTATAGCAAGAAAAACCTGGCATAATTGATGTCTTAGCTTTGTATTTGTGTTAGCAAAATGTGGACCTCATCTTTACTTGGAAAATTCCAAAATTTCCTGTTGAAATTAATATATAATTTGTAAATTAACAAAAGAAATTTAAAAAAATTAAAATAATTGGCCTGAGCTCCCATTATATTAATTATATGTGAGGAAATTTTCGATTATTTAAATATTTCTTTCAAAATTTATTTATATTTTTAATTCATTATGTTTATTATTAAACCTAAAATTAAATTTCGCATAATTTCGATATATGAAGAATAATTTGCTATTTACACGATAGAGTTTTATAAACATTTTATTCTACCGTCATAATTATAATGAGTGCGCCAAAGTGGACACAATGCAACATATGAAAAAGCAAACAACTATGACGTTCTAAACTTTATACATACAAGGTTTTGTAAAAAATGTAGAAAAGTTTATGAAGTTTATAATTATCAAAAAAAGGAGGATCTGAATTAATATTTATATTTTCATTGCTATTAACATTCAATTCATGTGATTTAATATTGTGGTGAGAAAACTTTTAAAATATCTTACCTACATGTCGATATATTATTTACTAAGATGTGAAAAACTTGTCGACTTGTAAATGAAATAGTCATAAAATAATTTATAAAACTAGTATATTCTATTATAATCCTTTCATAATGTTATTGCGCGGTTTTTGCTGAACGACAGCATTTAATTTAGTTATAGAGCCAAATTTGAGCTTTAAGGTAATAAAACAAAGTATTTAAATTAATAAGACTTCGAGGCTTTCACAATGCGTCAGTGATATTATACAGTATATCAACATATATTTCCATTTCAACGTATATTATAAAAATGCAAAAAACGTTTGATAATTGTAATAAAATTATGTTCTTATAAAGATTAAATTTTACTTTTACATTATAATAATATAAATTAAAATATTATACTGTATCATGTGCTGAAAAAATTATTAATAACAAAATTTAAAATAAATCTAAATTAATATACAGTGATGTTTAATTTGTGGTAAAAAATTGTAATAATCGATATGCCTAAACATATAATGGTAAGCTATGTTCGAAGAGAAGCGTCGCAACACGCTAGAGATTTGAACAATGAATTACAATTATTACATTGCCGTACATTTCTTGATGTGGACGAGATAAAGGCTGGTAATAATTGGCAAGACATCCTTAACAGCGCAGTGATCAATTGAAAGTGTTTGTGGCTCTTATAACCCCTTCTTATGGCGAAACAAAATGGACAAAACGTGAATTACAGTTTGCCGATACATTTAACAAACTTATAATTCCTATTAATTTCTTAAAAGCCTGGTAATTATAATTTATTTATCATAAAATGAAGTTTGTATAGTTTTTTTTGGAAAATTAAAAATTCGTTTTTTCTGGACACATAATGCTCGATCTTGTGCTCTACCTTTTTTTTATAAATCATAATAAATATGTCTCAAAACTGTTTACCTTTTTTATATAATACTCTTTATTCCCGTTTCGAATCAAAATTTGCAATAATAAATCATTTATAAACTTAAACCATATGCTGAACCATAAAAAAATACTACAAACCCAATATATTAAAACAATAATTTATTTGAGGTAATTATATAGATAAGAATTTACTGTTTTAGCTATTATTAAATGAAACAAAACTCAATATTGAATTAAATTCTAGGCCTCCAGTGTCACTCGCGATAAACTTATTTTCAACCAATTTTATACCGTGGAAAACGGAAGGCGACATCAAAGAAGAAATAAAATCTTGTGATATTAATCGAGCAAATGATATACTATTATGGGATAAAGTTTATGTGAAACGAGCGGCAAAGAAAATTAATGAAACATATGGATTATTGCTTGCCAACAGCATCAACAATACATATTACTTTAGTTCCCATGTCATCTCAAAACCAAAATCATTGAACTTAAACGAATATCAGGATAAAAGATATGAAGAAATGGAAATTTCGGAAACAATTAAAGAAAAAATTTCAGTTGTAATTAGTTGTTGTTTTAAACAGCAAATATTTTCAGTATATATTCGCGATTATTTAGTCAAATTGGGATATCAAGTATGCATTTCAAGCGAACATCAATTTAACGAAATTAAATTTTCCCAAAAAGCTGAAGAGCCGTCTCAATCAAACAAATCGAGAGTGAAAACTTTTTTTCTAAAATTGTTTAATAATTTAAGTCATCGCCGAAAGATACAGTAATTGTGGTGAAAAATGAAAATTATGGTAATAATTGGGATAATATAATTGATTATCGCGACAAAATTAAAAACGCTCGGATTGTCATATTAGTATTATCGGAAGATTACTATAAGTCTAACTCATGCAAACAACAAGCGTTTTACTGCAATAATGACGTACCAGTAATTGCTATACAATATGATAACTGCAAAATACCATTACATTTCGAGAAATTGTTTGATGAGCAGAATCTATTGATAAAACAGAGTGGCAGTCAAAATGATTTGATAACCACACTGAGGAAGAAAATGGAAACACGCTTATCATCTGATATTTTTATTAGTTCTGAGGAAAGATTAAACGCTATCACTAAAGATTTTTGCTTAAATTTTCCATTTAGTGATGAGAAATATGCGTTCATTTATATTGCAAATCGAAATAGTGTTGAGAATTGCAAAACACAATCGAATCGCATATACGAATGCATTGGAAAAGAATTTGCCAAAATTCCAAATCTAATATTATTATCAGGTAAATATTATTTAAAGCAAATAAATGAATAAAGTTTGTACTTTGAATAAATAGGCAATGATTTTGCTGATAATTTGATTGTCAATGGTTTTATTGAAGAATCAAAAAATAATTCTAAATTTTATCATATATTACGGAATGGAATGACTGCAGAGAATGGACAAACAGTTAATGTTGGAAACTCTATTAAGGAGAGAAATTCAGTGGTGTCTCAATTGTTTAAGTTTTGTCTATTGATTGATAACGAAAAAGAATCGATTAGGATTGCAGAAGAGTTTTTATGGAATGATAATTATGTTATACCCGTAGTGTTCGGTGAGATTAGTTGCGAGAACAACGATCAATTACCAGTCAATATAAAGACGATGCCAATCGGAGTGGAGAGCGAACACTGGAATGCATTGTTCGACAAACACGAAACACCAGAAAAAATATCGATTGCAGTTAAAAATATAATAAGTTGTTTGACAACATTTTATTAACAAAATCTTAGTAATTTTAGCACTTTTACGCAATTAAGAATAAAGTCATGAGTAAATTTTCTGTTATTTAAACAGGATTTTTTATTTTTTTAATGATAGTTAATGAAGTGCTCTATAAATTGAAGAAATAAATTAAATTAATTATGAATTTAACACAATAAACTTATAAAACTAATTTTATAAAAATGAACGTGTGTTTACAAAAAATTTATCGTAATATTAGCTTTAATAACCGCATCACTCAACTGTTTATTCTCAGCCACTAACGCTGATAGTCTTTGATCGTGATTTTTAATGGTGGTTTTAACTGTCCTCCCAAACTCATGTATCATCAAATAACGGCAATAAGGTGCCTTCACCAGTGATATACGCTGATGACTGCAGTAACGCGAGCGAGGTACACAGCATATAAGGATGCGTAGCTCGAACCCGAACCGTGCGTTAGCTTAATTTATCTGGACGATAATAAATTAAGGAGAATATCAAGCGAATGTATTTTAAATAAATAACTTATCTATTTTGTCAATAAATGTTCCTGTTTATTCATTTTAATTTAATTTAAAATTATAGTGCGGACCGATAATCCTATCACTGATTAAAAGACGTTGTAAGTCTAAATCGTTAGTTTATAATTTGATTACAGTTAAACAGTTGAAGTATAGAGTGTTCCGAGAAAAGGATCATTAAGTGCGGAGCGATTCTTCGATCACTAAGTTATTGAATCTTTTCTGGATTTTCCGATTAACGATTTTGGTGTTCACACACCCCCTGCTTATGATTATTGTCTCCTATGCGTTACGGTAATCATTGGCGCATTTCAATTATATATTTGTTATATGTGCACGAATTGAATAGTTTAGAGCAGGGTATCCCAGAGGGGAGGGTCTGGATGGGGTATACCCCCCATGGAAATCTGTAGTCATAAAATAGGAACTTTTTCATGAAAATTGCAATTTTTTGCCGAAAAATCCAAAAATTGTCGCTTAAATCCGATGAGTTTGACCCCCCTTGAAGTTTGAAAAAATCCTAAATGAGACCCCCTCCAGACCTTCAAAGTCTGGGACACCCTGGTTTAGAGTAGTTTTAGCTCCATTTAAAATGCTATTATTTGATGTTTTATATTTTTATTTGTTATTTTTTGTGTTTAATGCTATTAAAGTTATAATTTCTATTTTCTGTGAAATCGTAAAAAATGTTGTTTAAATCTGATAAGTTTTTGGCAGTACATTGCAAAAGTTCCTAATAACTTATTTTTCTAAAAATATTTTATAAAACGCCTGTATGTGAAAACTAATTCACTATATGTATTTAGCATAAGATTTTTGCGCATAAAATCATTGTTCTGTACATAATTTTGATTCTATGTATGAAATGTATAAATTACATAAAATATAATACCAATAAGATTGTTCCCGTAACGTCGCAAGAAAAATACATGGTTAATTTTTTTACGTAGAAATTTATGACATTTAAAAATACAACAATCAAAAATTATACTTTATTGAGCTGCAACAATACTAATACTTACACATACGCACTGAATCGTGTTTCAACTGCGCTTATCTAATTAAAACATTATATGCTTTAAATAATGTCAGTTTCTCCCTCTCTTATAAATTCTCAAATTACTGTGTCCTTCTTTTTAGCTAAAAGAATACATTTGCAAGTATGCGTTTAAGTCATTTAATCACTAATTATAAGTACATGATAATCATAATTCCTAACTAAGGAAACGTGATAATAAAAAACGCGCATAGTTTTGACGTCATATAAAGTTGGTTATACTATGATACACCGGACATATTTATTAAAGATTCCAATGGTTTGGTTTGTAATGGTTAACCAATAGTTTTAATTGGTTTGGTTAAGGTCTTTTATTATTGTTTGGATTGATTTGAAAAAATTCAATTCAAGAAAGCCACTATCAAACCATTAAACCATTTACTTAAATATAGTATAATAATTTTTGAAAATAATGGCTTTATCTTCTAATTTCAATAATTTTTCATTTTAAAAAACAAAAGTTGAATAAGTTTCTAACGTTGAAATACATTTTGGTTATGTTAAAATCTTCGCTAAAATACAACGCATTTAATTAAGTGTTTAAAAAAATTAAAGTTCAAATTATGTACCCTGAAAAAATTTTTTATTAATGGTTTATCGTTTTTAATGGTATTGTTTAGATTGGTTTACATAATTATTTATTGAAATGGTTTAAATTGGTCTGGCATGTGAACTTAAATATAAGGTTGGTTTTGGTTTTGGTAAAATCAAACCATTGGCATATTCATTATTTGTTATCGTGTGTTTTCATGTTACACTAATTTCTTATTTTAATATTACTACTAATAGTAATTATTAATATAATATTATTTATTTAACGTGTAAGTTATATGCAATTCGCCAGATTATAAAATACAAAGCCTGAAACGCTCATTAAATGTTATCTTAATGCAAGATTCATTCGATAATTTTAATAAAACTCTGTTCTAATTAAAAGTATTTAATCTAAATTATTTACGGCGATGTTTATTATTAAAAATGTATAAAATTGCGTTTAGTAATTGAATGTTTAAAAAGATCAAGTGTATAAAACAAGATGGAAATAATGATAAGCTATGTTCGAAGGGAAGCGGAACAACACGCTAGAGATTTGAAAAATGAATTGGATTTATTACAGTGTCGAACATTTCTTGATGTGGACGAGATTAAGGCTGGAAATAATTGGCAGGACGTCCTCAACAACGCAGTGATCAAATGTGAAGTGTTTGTAGCTCTTATAACACCGTCTTATGGCGAAACTAAATGGACAAAACGAGAATTACAGTTTGCCGATACGCTCGACAAACTTATAATTCCTATTAATTTCTTAAAATCTTGGTAATTATAATTTATTTATAAAATGAATTTTGTATAATTTTTTTTAAAAACTAAAAATTCTTTTTTTCTAAACACATAATAAGAGATCCACATTTTAATCGGTTAAGTTAAGAGTTAAAGTTAAAGTTATGACATTTTTTAACTCAACGGGTAAAGAAAAAATTACTAGTTATCTTGTTAACTCGAAATCAAGTAAAGTTTATTGAATTTTGCTTAATCCTATTGAATTTAATTTATTATTAACAATAAAAATATATATTGTATAAGCTTAACGTGTTACAAGTATTGTATATATGAGTAAAATAAGTATACATTTATTGTTACATTTTAGTCTAACATTTCTGATTTTGATTGTTGGGCTTAATTAATAAATTCATTAATCTTTACATTAAAATATTTTTATAATTAAAAATGATTAATTCAGAATTATGTATTTTTAAAGAAAAATCATTTGATAAATACCATAGAGTTAAATTATTGAGTTAAAACGAGTTAAATTTTTCTTAACCAGTTAAAGTTAAAGTTAAGATATTTGTTATCCGGTCAAAGTTAAAGTTAAAAAACTTTCAGGAGTTAAGGTTAAGAGTTAAACAAAATTCTTAACTTTTGACTTTTGTGCATCCGTACACTCGCTGAGGCTCTAAAATATATTTTTTAAAACTGATAATAAAATTACTATTTTATTTAAAATTCTTTATTCCTGTTTCAAATAAAATCCTTCAATAATAAATTATTTATTAACTTAAAAACGATAAGTTAAAATCATCTTTAAACAAGATCGATACGTTCATAATAACTGACTTTGTAAAGTTAGTTTCAGTAATATTAACAGCCGTAATATTAAAAGTTAAAGTTAAAGTTATGAAATTTTTTAACTCAACGGGTAAAGAAAAAATTACTAGTTATCTGGTTAACTCGAAATCAAGAAAAATGTATTGAATTTTGCTTAATCCTATTGAATTTAATTTATTATTCACAACTCACAATTGAATTAAATTCTAGGCCTCCATTGTCACTCGCTATAAACTTATTTTCAACCAATTTTATACCGTGGAAAACGGAAGACGACATCAAAGAAGAAATTAGATCTTGTGATATTAATCGAGCATATGATATACTATTATGGGATAAAGTTTATGTGAAACGAGCTGCAAAAATAATTAGTGAAAGATATCTTTTAATTATTGCCAGCAGCATTAATATGGGGAATCCTTTATACAAAAACGCTGTGACCATGAGTTCATATGACGACTCTAATGTCTATGAATTTGACAGGACTTTTTACTTATCGGATCAACATATAAATTATGAACAAATGACTTTTTCAGTAACAACTAATGAAAAGATATCGGTGGTTATTAGTTGTTGTATTAAACAGGAAATATTTTCGGTATATATTCGCGATTATTTAGTGAAACTTGGATACCAAGTATGTATTTCAAGCGAAGATCAATTTAACGAAATTAAATTTTCCCAAAAAATTGGTTCGCCGTCACATTCAAACAAATCGAGAGTGAAAACGTTTTTTCTGAAATTGTTTAAGAAACCACCAAAAGATACAGTAATTGTGGTGAAAAATAAAAACTATGGTAATAATTGGGATAATATAACTGATTATCGTAACAAACTTGAAAAAGCTTGGATTGTCATATTGATATTATCGGAAGATTACTATAAGTCTATCACATGCAAACAACAAGCGTTTTATTGCAATAATAACGTACGAGTTATTGCTATACAATACGATAACTATAAAATACCATTATATTTCGAGAAATTGTTTGATGAGCAGAATCTATTGATAAAACAGTGTAGCAGTCAAAATGATTTGATAACCACACTGAGGAAGAAAATTGAAACACTCGTTTCGCGTGATAGCTTTTTTAGTTGTGATGAAAGATTAAACGCTATCACTAAAGATTTTTGCTTAAAATTTCCATTTAGTGATGATAAATATGCGTTCGTTTATATTGCAAATCGAAATAGTGTTGAGAATCGCGAAACACAATCGAATCGCATATACGAATGCATTGGAAAAGAATTTGCCAAAATACCAAATCTAATATTATTATCAGGTAATTATTATTTAAAGCAAATAAATGAATAAAGTTTGTACTTTGAATACATAGGCAATGATTTTGCTGATAATTTGGTTGTCAATGGTTTTATTGAAGAATCAAAAAATAATTCTAAATTTTATCATATATTACCGAATGGCATGACTGCAGAGAATGGACAAACAGTTAATGTTGGAAACTCTATTAAGGAAAGAGATTCAGTGGTGTCTCAATTGTCTAAGTTTTATCTATTGATCGATACGGGAAATGAAGCGATTCGTATCGCCGAAGAGTTTTTATGGAATGATAATTATGTTATACCCGTAGTATTTGGTGATAGCATTGACGAGAACAACGATGAAATACCAGACACGATAAAGAAAATGCCGATCGGAGTTGAAATGGAACATTGGAACGCATTATTCGACAAACACGAAACACCTGAAAATATATCGATTGCCGTTAAAAATGTTATTATTTGTTTGACAAAAGTTTATTAACGTAAGTTTATAAATAATTTTAGCGCTATGACGCTAATAGTAATATATTGCTAATTGTTAATATTATGGTATTAAAACTTGAGGTTTTTCTATAGTGACCGTTAAAGAAATGATCTATTAATTGAATAAACAAAATATATTTTTAAATCAAGGAAAATTTTTTCAATGCTTTTATTTTATTTAATAACGTATCTATTTCCTGTTAATATTTCAACAATTTTGGTCCAAAAATTTTTAAAGCATTATTTTACTATGCGGTGATGAGCACTTTTATACCATCAGACAATTGCCTATTGTTGCAAACTTCTGCGTTATGTGTCAAAACGCACACGAGATGAATGGTATCGAATACTAAACCATTCTTATCATTTTAAAGCGATAGAATCGGTTACAATCGTATGGATTACGGAAGTATCCCTCGTGACTGCAAACCAAATCATAGCTGACTGGT
>JAQIXJ010003284.1:0-13186 GCA_034700185.1 Phthiracarus laevigatus
AAGTGTATACTTCGAAGGTAGAAAACATACTGATGTATTAAACATCAACTAATAAGTTATATTGAAATATAAAGTAAAGAATATATTAGTCATAGGCATTATGACTAATTAACAAATTATTGAAAGTATAAAGTAATGAGTCTATTAGTCATAAGAATTATGACTTATGAACTAATTATTGAACAAACTAGTAAGTAATTATGAGTAATTAGAAATCTCTAGAAAACAGATATAAAGATTAAATTGACTAGTGATGTGAAGGAGTTAAGAGTTCACATACACTACAATTATCATATAATTAACGGAAAAATTAATAATTTACCTCTAAGTGTAGATAATTCTACACCTAATTGTTTACCCGTATTACTTGCGTTTCTTCATTTTGATTACATAATTTAATTACATTTAGTTTAAATTCAACTGATCTATAAGTTTTTTGTCTTTTTTAACTAAAACTTTATTTTTGCCATTATTATCAGTGAGGCTATTATTGTTACTTTGATTTGCACTCACATATTCAAAAGAAGTTATCGGAGTATTGTTCATTTTTTACCGCAACAATTAATTTAAAGTATAAACAAGAATGAACTTTAGTAATGCGATCACTTTGACTTATACTCTATAGTTGGCTAATATTATTGATTTCTATTTTTAAATAAACAATACTTTTAATTATTATTGTTTCGATAAAAATTTTTTGTGTGCTTTAAAATATTGTTGTAAATAGTACTTCAGTGAATGTTAAGGTTATTATTATTCATTATTAGTTTAGCTGTCGACGAGGTAACATAAAAGTTGTGTTATACATACAATTAGGCGCGTCATAACATGTTTTAGTATAATTATTATGACGCGTAACACCAAAATATACTCATATTTGCACCGATATTAACCATTTTAAAACTAATTTAAGCCCTGTTTTGCCCATATTTAAGCCAATTTTTACACATTTTGACTCAGTTTTGGCCCAATTTTGACTCAATTTTAGTTATTTTTGTCTGATTTTGTGATTTAGAAAAAGTCTACAGAATTACAGACATACGGACATGTCAAATCCAATATCTGACTTTTTCAATGTGAGCTAAAAAAATTTTAGATTCTGTACCTTAAACTTTATTTAACTTTAAATATTGCGCATTGAAATAATGAAAGAGTAAAATGAATGCAAAATATTTTCAATATTTCATTTTATTAACAATGTATTTGTTCGGCGACAATGTTCTGACCATTAAGAGGGTGCGAGTAATATAAAATCTAAAAATATCATTTATATTACTTTGACATTTTACTCGTTACTCGCCATTGAGAGTATTGTGAGATAAGGGCAACAATTTATCCCCATTTCATCAAACTCGTTATAGTGAGTAATACGAGGTAATACGTTAATCAATATTTTTTATCTATAGAAAAAGCAACTAAAATTATAATTAATTTATTTTAATTTTGTCTATCGAATTAAATTAATATTATGATCAAAGATAGTTTAATTTGAATGTTCATTCACGTTTGTATTCTAAAATAATGGTTCGCCAAACAAACATAAAACAACGATTCGTTTCAGAAAATAAAAAATTTCTTGGTTGCAACACATATCAATTTTTTAATTTAACATTTTGCAAAAAAAAACGCTATGACTTTTACTTTTCTTTCAGCATATACCTAATTAAACGTTATTAATAATTTTAATTGCTATATTCACAACTACTAACATAATCTGAGAGCAAATTTACAAAAACAAATTAAAACAAAATTTTTAAAATTTAATTTAATTAAATTACTGGTATATACAGTACAACTTATATAAAAGATCAAAATTCTACTACTTTGGTTCAACAGGTAAATATGGTATATTAAAATTTGTAAAAATTGCTAATAATTAAATAATTTTATTTTAAATTTAAATTAATATTTAATCACTCAATTTAAGCAAATAGTTAAATACACTAAGAATAAAAATAATATTTTTTTATTTTAAGTTACAATTATTCACAACTATTTCGTAAAAATGAGTGTAATATAATAACCATCGAAAACAAAACAAATTTATACACAAACAATTAAATGTGTCTTTCGTGAAGCGTATGTATATCTAAATTTAACTGACTTGCATACAATTTATGTTGATTTTCGATTATTTCGAACATCTCTGGCGGCGATGGTATACGACCCGTCGATAGTTTTGACCAAACTGGCACATCTAGATTCACATTTTAATAATTAGAATAAAGTTACGGTATATGCAGTGAGTTTGGTAATGATTGAAACATACCATTATAATATACTTCGAACGCTCCCGTAGACATCATCTGAGCCTCTATCGTATTGCTTAAGAAAAACGTCATCAAACAAGCGTACATCTAATTAATGAGCACAACAAAAACAAATAAGCATTTCAATCAATTTTAAAAACGCTTCATTTAAAAGCATGCCAATCTTTATAAAAATATTTTAATTTATTTTGGACAACGATTTGTTAACATTGCATATTTTTAAAATCATAAAAAATGCAACATTAAAAATGGGTTTAACAGTATATTTAATATTTAGATTTGTAATAATTTATACCTTATGTGTAGTCATCCAAATCCAAAACTGAGGCGTATTGACACCAAACACCGAAAAAGGGTTAATGTTAGCGATAAGGAGCGCAATGACAGCTAATTTGGCTAACGATATAAACTGTACAAATTTGTGTCTAAAGAATGTTGGAGTATAGTTGTCGCCAATTATCGACAGATCCGGAAATCGTTCGTTAATCATGTTTGAGTAATCTTCGAAAGCGCGTCGATATCCGCACGAATAGCAGTAAAGTATTTTAAGCGTTGGACCACTAATGGCGTGCTTTAATGCCACCGAAGGAATCTCTTTCTTCACTTTGTCGTTGTTATGGTATGCGTCGTGATGTTCGTCGTCGTATATCTGATGCCATCGAAGTAATATATCTCTGGCCGACAACGCCACGAATATCATAAATATCGCCATAAATGCCAATCTTTCCATTTTTTCTATTACAGTATAATTGAAATGTTTAGATAATGATGTATTATATCGCAAACAAAACTTATAATCTATTTGTTATCAAAACTGTTAATTTATAAATATCTACAGTATAAGTGTAACTGTTAGTACACTGTATATCGTAATCGTAATAATTGACGTTATTTTTATAACACAAACAATATTTTTTATTTTTATTCTACATTTCCATAGAATTTAACGATAAATCGTAACAAATGCTTAACATAATAATGTACGAAATATTATTTAATATTTATTTTGCCGATTATTTAATTTTAATATGTATTGTTATAGAATGAGCACTAACTTCATGACATCATTGAAATAGTTAAGAAAATATAAATAACGCTATAGTCTTAAAAATTATGACTACGCTTTTTAATTTATTGGTTGATATTTTTTCAGAAAAATTTCTTTAAGGATTTAGGGAGAGTCCAACTCATTTTAAACAATTTTTACAATTTCATGATATGAGATAAAATCCCATATCAAGATATATTTAAAATAGAATAGATTTGTGTATTTCCCTATTTGTTAAGAGATTATTGTCCTCATTGAATAAAGTTCATTTTAAAATATTTTTTTCCATCGCCGAAAGTGTTTCAATGAAAATATTTTAGGTTTTTGATGACTATTACTCAATTTTTATATTAACGAATTTTTTTAACGATTTTGAAAACAATTAGTTTAGTTTGGGCGCGGGAAAAGTCAAATTTTTAGCTTGCAAATTAAAGGTCCGATTATAAATTTGGCATATTGTCGGGACAATTTACAACGTTTTCCCCATAGATTTTTAAACAAAAGTATTTAACCCATAAGCTTATGATTTAATGAAAGAATTACTGAGAGACCAACGAATGCTTTATTTTTAAAGTTGGCTTATTCTTCGTATTGCTTAATTGAGTTTTTATACCTAATATAGTCTAATAAGAAATTCCAGCTTAAATTTTAATTTTATTATTTAAAAGTCATTTTACATGTTTGAAGTTTAGAATAGATAATTGATTTGTTCTTTTGAATGGTACCTTTTAATTAAAAAAAGTAATGTTTATATATCAAATCAGTGTCATTGAGATTACCAGAACTACCATTATAGAGTATATTACCAGAACTTAGTGAATATACGTTTAGTTTGCTGCCTTAAACATCATCAAATTTGATCGATGCTCTTTGAGACAACCTGTGCTCAGTGTAAGGATTAGCTTAATATTTGAGAGTTGCAGATAACTAAGCACAATAGAATTCTGGTTTCGCAGAATACTGTATATTAAAAATAGTTTATTCAATAAATTAAGTAATTTAGATACAGTTATCTTTGCCTGAATTCCCCGTCGTTTAATCCGAATGGTAAATTTTTTTGAAAGTAATATAATCTACTCTTAAAATAATGCAATTTTGACGAATGTTCTCTATTTTAGAGGCAGTGCTTTCTTTTATATTCAGATTTGAGAAGTGTGTTCTTAACAAAAATGTTTGAATACTTTAAAGTAGAGTTATTTTTTCATCTTTTCTGGAATCTTAATTTTTTCATTGTTTTTCATACTAAACATTGTTTTAATAACTATGAATCCAAAAAAGCACGATCTTATTTGTAACTGGGTTTCTGATCTGCACACAATCACTTTGTGGTATTACAGTATTACTATATATCTATAATACTTAACAAATAATCATAACAAATAAATTTTTCATTTATAATACTTTTTAAGTTGTACATCAATGATACAGTATATTAAATATTTTACAAACGATCGCAGTATTAATTAAGTTTTAGAGAGTTCATACATAATCTCTGTAATCTCCGTATCTATGAAATTATTTCAATTTAAAAGATAATAAAAATGTCATTTCCATAAAAAAAAACTAAAATAAAGAATCATTTATTGTAATCGCCATAATTACATACAAATCATGTAAAAGAGCAACATATTTATGAATAACTCATTTTATAGATAAAACTTTGGCTTATCTACATAATCGTATAAAGCTATAAAGTTAATTAAGATCAGAGATTTATTTATCATCGAAGTTAAAGTCAATTTCTAATTAATCAGATCCACTTCAAAATCCAGTAAGACAGGAAAACATGGTAAAAACCATAAGTTCGAGAAAGTATGCTAATGAAAAATTCTGCCAATAAATAGATATCTATAATTATGTTCTTTCTCTATTTAAAGTTGTATCATATCCTGATGATCTCAAATGTTCTTAAGCACACCCTTTGAGTTTTATGTGATTTCATCTTATCTGATATTCTGTGGTTTAATGGCGACGTGTTGTCAAATGCGAAACATATGTACTTTTGTTCATTGATAACAGATTCTTACAGATCCGACCTTACAAATTGGACTCACAAATTGAACCACTGTCCCACCTAAACGTAGTCTAAAGTAAACTTTTATTAAAACAGAATTTTTTCGTTATAATCGTGTAATTCACGTGCTATTACAACAACTGGAGAATGTATGATCATGTAGCAAATCCATTCAAACCATTATTCCTCCTATATTTTTGTACAGCCCTTTTTGCAACTAATAAATTATTTGAAAATCATATTAGTTTTTATATTAATAATCAACTTTTATGGGGCAAACACGATGATTATACTTTTTTATACTCATTGTTTAGATTATGTCTAATTCACAAATAGGCAAACTTCACAAAAAAATAAAATTCTTCACATAAATCATCAAAACTTTTCACACAAGTGTTAAGCATATATGATTATGTGAATTAAAACATGTTAATTGATATGGAAATGCGATTTGCATAGCACTTTGTATTCAATATCTAAATAAAAATTTCATTCTCTAGTCAAATGATTTTGATATTACGAATGAAAGTTAATCAAATCAAATCTCAAATACCCTAAAGTTGCAGTTGTTTGTACTTAATATTCTAAACTGTCACGCCATACATTTCTATGGCGTTTATACAATTACACAAATAATTAATTTTCTTCTAATGATTATTTGAAAAATATAATAATTTTTATGCTAATGTATTCAGTTAAAGTCAATTTATTTTTTACCAAATTTTGATAGCAAAATTATACTCCAAGTAATGAGTTGTGCAATAAAACGCTTACAAAATTAACGTATAGTTCATTAAATAAAATTAATATTTCGGAACTAAGCTCATAATCTACCCGTATTTAAGTTCTATGAATAAATGCCACTATTAAAGGTAGCTTTATTTGTTTTAGTTTTTATCTGTATAAATATACCTTAATCCTCACTTTATTGCATAATCCATTAGTTTTATAGGAAACTTCAACTGAAAATTAACGGTTAGTTATTAGAGGACTATTATATCAAGTAGGAGTTTGATAATTCAATTTTATTTAATTTTGTTAAACTATTGTTTATTTTAACCAATAATAAAAATAATACTATACTAGAAACTTATAGGAATATTACTAATACTCTCAATCTCGCGTGATTTGTATATAATTTTGATTCTAAAACATGTAAACCAATACTAAAGAATAGAAATTTAGCTTAAATTCTGACGCGTAAATTTTTGAGAGATTTTATCATAGATTATAAACTATATAATAAATCAATTAAAGTGCGATATAAACTAAGAGAACTTATTTTAAATACTAAAATACTTAGAATTTTTTGATAAACATTACATGCAAATTCCATTAATTTTCAGAGCCTATAATCTTATTTATATTCAAACAAATGCTTACTGTATAAATCCACTTACAAACTAAAAAATATGAACAAATTTTTGGATTCAACGATGATGTTGGCTAAAAATTCGTATGGCAAAAGTTTCAAACCTAAATTAAATAAACTATAATTAGTTTGAACAGAAATTTGCGCCGACGTAACGCAAATATTTAACTTTATAGATATATTGAATCGTAACGTCATTGAATAAACTCAGCCAACCGCTGACACCCAAATATCAAATTTGATGCTCAGTATATAAGTATTAACACACTATCTTATTAAACCACTTCATCATAAAATAAATTACAATTTGTTTAGTTTTTTTAAAAAGAATAAGGCGTAGTAAGTTAATTGTTATATTTTTTGGCGAACTGAAAATCCCTTCTAACTTAAAGGTAAGATAATATTATACCTTAATATTCTTAAGTTTATAATAATATATAATGTCAAAAGTTAATGAAAGTGTATTAATTGTGAAAAAACTTTGATAATATTGTTTGGAAAATTTGAATAACTTTGACTTAAAAGTTAATAATATAATTCTTAAAGATGACTACAAAATCTACGGTATAACACATAACTGTAAGCGTAGCGTAAAACTATCAAAAAGTTCTTTTCTGCATCGTTAATAAAAGTTATAAAAATGTATTTCGTTTAAAATAAATTGTAAAAATGAACTGTAAACTTTAAAAATAATTGAAAATTTTAAACGATAGATATATTTTTTGAAAATATCATTATTTTTAAATTAAATTTAAATACAGATTCCTTTGTTACTTAAAGGTCGATTATAAATATTATGAATTGAATTTAGTAGCTGTTATGAAATTTCGAGATTTTTATCATTTTTCTTTAGTTTTGGACCTAAAAACCTATATAATAGAACTTATGTAACTTATGTCATTATTCCGTTCAATGTTAAATGTTGATTTAGAAGTTTACACGCAATTGTGAGTTTTTCAAGACTGTATTGGAAATTCACTGTAAGTAAATTTCACCATGAATTCTAATTTTCAAAACTAATTGAGAGAAAATAACTTTTCTTCTTTTTGTAAAAAAATTACATTTTAATTATTTAATATGTGAATAAGATTGTAAATGGGATTTATCAAATTAGTGCTAATTCCAGAAACGCAAAATCGTAATCTTGAAAAACTTTCCATTTTTTCTCTGTTATATATTCAATGTCACTTAGTAATTAAGTCATTCAAAACCAGGTCTTTGAAAATTTTAAAAACTTATCGTTGATATTTAATCAACTTTGAACTTCGTACATAATTTATTAACCATTTCAGTTTTGAACATTGCGCGAACATGGTTTAAACAGAAGCACACTGAATTCTTACTCATTTAAAACAGTTATTTCATACAAAACTATTGAAATTATGTTTTCATAGTTAGTCAGTAAGTTATAAATCTTTCCTAATACTCGTTTTGCCATTTAAAATCAATTGGTTACAGTTTTACGTAACAATTAATGAGAAAGGAATTGAGTTACAAATGACGAATTAAGTTACAATTTAAGTACGGAATTTTATTGCATAAAATAATTTCTTTTAGCGGGTAGTTAGAATAATATAAGAATTTGTTTGCCAGTAATACTGTTGAAAATTAGTTAATTTTCAAATTTTATAAATCAATATAAATATTTTAGGTGAAAAAAATTAAAATATTTTCATAATTTTGGTAAATTGTCAATCAAATTAGGCTAGTTTTTGGAGACTCCACCATTTTTATATCCAAACCCAATAATTTGATTAAGTTTGGTAAGCTTAGTAACACTGAAATTTTTATTCTCTTATATAAAGAAATATTTGGCAAATATGAATAAAAAACTAAATTATAAATAAATAATTTAACTGTTTTTATTCGTTATTTTGGTATAAGTTAATATTATATTCATATTTTTGGTATATATAAAATGCTGTAATATAAATTATTTTATTTGCCTTACTTACGATACATCCTTTATTATATAATGTAAGTTCATATAAGTTAAAATTGTGAATTACGTGACACATATACTAAAACAAGTTATTAGTTTAATTGACAATCGAATAGACTGTTTATTCTAATATAGTATTTATTTTTCCCAAAAAATATATTCGATTGTAATTAATCTTTACAATGAAATTCAGTGAATGTTTACAAAACTGACAATAATTAGCTAATAAGTTTTAATTAAGCATTCGACCAAATGTTTTATTGTCAAATCGGACAAAAGAAATTTACATAAATTGATAAAAATTACAAAGTTTATCGAATTAAGCGCATACTAATTGTTTAAATGAAATAATTATTCACTAAATAGGAGGAAAGTTCTATATTTTGTGTGCTTACTGTAATGCATATAAACGCTCTTTCAATTACAAAAGTATAGGAATTGAAACCATAGGAATTAGATATCCTTTATTTCTCGTATTTAAAAAAATCAGTTATCCATCTCAAGATTTATTTCTTCGATTTTATCGTTTAGTATTATGTTTCAGCGCTAAACGCAATGAAAATGCGGATATAAATTGAAGATCAATATTTTTATTTGTGTTTCATTTTATTTAAAACCATAAAGCAAATTGGATTATTTTATGACCGAATTTATTAAATTTCTTGTTTTAAGCTTTTATACCTACTAATTAGATAAAATAAATTATTATAATATAATTTATTAGTTTCGATTTAGTCTATATGATATGACGCATTATTGCTCTAAATAATGATTGAAACTTACGGCACATGATATTGCGAGATAATAAAACAAATAAATTTTTGGTTTCATACTGTAATTTATTTTATTAACCATTATTAAAAAGGTTTCTTATTATTTATGAATTATTTAGTTGTTTTGTTCGCTTTATTTCTGTTTTACTAAATTTTTAATTATATCTATTGTATTTATCTATTATTAAATTATATATCTAATATTAGGATACAAAAAATACATTAAATTGTCAATTAATTTAGAAATTCAGAAATGAAAATTTTCTCATTTATGCTTAATCTTACTTATTAATAAACTTATTCTTCAAACAGAGTTTTATTAACTTAGACGATAATTTTTAGGTCACATTCTCTAAGAGAAGGAAAGCGCATAGTTTTGATTGTCCGTCTGTCTGTATTTCCGCAGTTTTATGATAATAAAGGGATTTGGCATTTTGTTTTCATGGAGTTAAAATGAATTTATTTGACACAAGTATTCCTTTTCCTAAGAGAAAGTGAGCTCTATGTTTTTCTTGTTTTCAATATATTTTGCTTTAGTTAGATGTAAATCTGTTTATTGACACAATTTTCAATCCATGATAATGCGAAAAGTAAATAAATAAGTAGATATCAAATTAAAATTCTGGTTAATCCCGGAAAGAAGACTTAGGTGTTAGATTAAGTGTTTAATGCCACAAAACTATCAAATTAGTCAAATTTCTAAGTATATTATGAAATATATTTGCATAAGAGTTAATAAGTAAGTTTGTAAATAAAATATTTCGAAACGCCAAATTTACGGAGTAAGTGTATTGGCTTTTAATCTTAGTTAATTCCGATTCTATTTTATATAAAACTATTTATATAATACCGTATTTGAAATTGTATGCATAAGTTTATTGAAACATTTATAACCAGTCAATACTAGCTTTTCTCTATTTTAGATAAACCAATAAGACTTACTAAATACTATATTATTTGTTTATTTTACTTAACAGAACAAATAAAAAATGGCAATAACTTCATTGAAACTTTCGATTTGGTATTCCTTTCTTTATATTTTAATCAATATACTTTACATCAATTGCATCGGCAGTGAAGAAACAGGAGCAAGAGATAAACTTATTTATTCCACGGATGAACAAAATGTAAGACCAAAACAATTATTTAGTTTAGACCAGCTTTTTCAACGTTTTTAAACAGAAAACGATATTTCATTACGTTATACTTTGAGCCACTTCATGTTATTTAAAATTTATATACATTTTGTTCAAGTAAAGATTCATTTTAAACAAGAATTGAACATTTCTATCAGTTTGTAGAGGCTGATTGAAAAGCTTCACTTCTTTCAAGCTTATAGGTTAAGTTAAAATACAATCGAGATCAGTGTCCAGTCCGACAGTTTAAAAAAACTATGCTTATTCTGAGACCCAGTGTAAAAGTACCACTGGTTTAGTTAGCACTGATAATCGTGTGGTAATAAACCAAGAATCGTTGAAAATTGGCAGTTTTATTGTTGAAAAAGAAGCACAATAATGTACAATGATTAGTAAAGTATCTAAAATATATTTCTTTTAAAGCTATCGCAGGGCAATGAAGCATTGGGTAACGCACTGATGAACTTCATTCTTTCGCGTCAATTCGATTCGAAGCTTAGAAAAAATGTCGATATCAATGATTTAATTAAAAAGCGGTCGTCTTCGTATTATAAGCAATGTTCGTTCAATGCTGTCAGTTGTTTTGGAAAAAGAAAATGAATATTATATATACTAATGAACATTATTGAATTATTATATTAAGCTTTAAATTATTTATCATATTATTTATATAATTATTAAATTTATTTATAAATATATAATAACGATAATGGCTTTAAGTCAGTAATAATAAAATTTTTGTCAAGTATCAGATAATTTGTGATTTTTTTAAAGCTTAGTTGTTAACTGTAGTTAGTGTTAAGTTAATAAACATTACTTTTATAAATGTTAATTTTTTGTTGTTTATTTGACCTTATATAATTTAATAATAAGATAACTTTTTGATCGGTGATACATATACTATTATTATATACCTATTTTGAGAAATCGACAATACCTTTACTTATATTATTAATAAATTTCCATTTTCAATAAATAAAATTGTTTTTGGTATAAAAATGTTTTCGACATATCCAAAACTTATTTAATTTAAAATATATAATTGCCCAGAAATCAAAGGTTAGATTTGAAATAAATTCTAGCGATATTTGTTTCGATTGTAAAATTTGAAATTTTATCTCAAACAATATTTTTTACTTAATAAAAAGGAAAAAGAAACCAATAAAATCAAAAATATGATAGCAATAATAATATTTTTTACTATTTATTTTTGGTCAATGAAATCGATACATTTGTCAATCTAAATAAATTCAATTACGATTTATTTTCATATCTAACTCAAAAATGAGTTCATTTGACACAATTTTAATTAAATAAAGTTTTTGGAATGTTTGTGTTTTAATCTTCTATTCAGATGTAAAGGTTAAAGATATATAAAGTTCAAACATTATTCATGAGAAAAATTTATTATTTTTTTGCTTAAAATATTTTAATTTTTAAAAATTTCACAAAACGCTTATATTCGGGTTTAGTTAAAGCAAAATGCTTGGAGCATTGTATGTATAATAACGGTGTAATTAGCTTAATATAACAAAGTTTATGTGACAGAAAATTTGGATATTTTAAACAAAAATAATGATACGTTTACAAATAAATAATATTAATATTGATCGCTTCAAGCACTAATCAAGAGAGTTATAATTTACAACGCATTTTTTGAGCTTTGAAAAGTATGAGCTATAGGTTCGAACAAACAACTGCATAATCACTTAAAAATTATTATTTAAAAAATTAAAAATAAAAAAGGATTAAAAATGGTGAATAAAATGAAAAGAATTTATGAGTAGTGATGTGTTGATATCAATTTTTATTTTTAATCCTTTGTTTTCGTGTGCTACTAATTTCTATGATATTCTGATTCAATTCTTTATATAAATTTTTATTTTCGCGTCTTTTCTATTTTAACACTTTTGGAGTATTTTTTTTTTGAATTTTCGATACTTTTCCGATTGAGATTTAATAAATTTTATTATATACTAGGTTATTAGTAATAGAAAAATGTCACATTCATTGTACAATGACATACTAGGTATTTGCAGCATTCTTACGATAAACCAGTGAAATATAAAGGGCATTTTATTTTGTGTTTTCTATTGATTATTAAATCCCATTCGAATAAAAAACTTTTTTGTTCAATTCGTAGAAAGCAATAAAAATCTGTTGACATTTGCGTGCAATAGATATTGCAATTTTGAAAAATGACAAAATTAAATATCGATGAAGTAAAGGGTACTATCATTCCGGAAACCAATTAAGATTTTCATTTTTAAAGCATTTGTAGTTATTATTAAAGCAAGAAAAAATATTATAAACATAAAATACACAATATAAGCTTATCTATCTATCTATCTATCTATCTATCTATCTATCTATCTATATATATATATTAATTTCCCAACAGCGTTTTTTTGCTCAGTTTTTCTGACCAAACGGTAATAGATACGATTACCACATAAGCAGAAAAATTGTAAGCAATCTGCTGAGGGACTCGGCAAAACTAATGAAATTTTTTAATTAATTAGTTTAAGGGGGAGGTTTAGGTGGTTTGAAAGCACAGAAAGTACAACTCCATACAGGCTTTTGTAGAATGTTGCGCAAAATATTGGGGCACTTGCTATTCACAAATGCTGT
>JAQIXJ010003285.1:0-13183 GCA_034700185.1 Phthiracarus laevigatus
TGTTGAAAATCAAGCAAGGATTACAATATTCAATTATAGGAATTATGTGTTTTATATAAACTTAACAATACTTCTTGTTTAGCATATGGAAATAAATTTAACTGAATACTCCACTTTTCCATAGCAGAATTATAAATGTTTTCTACCATTTCATTATTTGAAATTTTATTATCTATTATATAACCTAAATGTTTATGACAATTTTTCTGATGAATAAAAACATTACATAATTTATAACCAGATAATTTACCGCAATCTTTGAAGCTTCTTTTTACTCCTATGATTAGCAAATGCAATCTTTTTGCTTCTCTTATAATTAAATTTAATATCGCTTTGTCCAGTGCAGTAATATTTTGTATACATGCAGCTTTACCGACAGTAAAGAAATCCAATTAATAAAAACAATAATAGATTACAGTGATAAACGCTAAATGTGATGCTATACAGTAGTGATACGCCTAATCAGTGTCTATCATTGTACGTATCTTACGGCTTATCGTATTTTATTACTTATGTTATATTGAAAATAAAATTATGTTTCAAATAAAATAATTAGTCTAGCAGTGTAGAAACCAAATTAATATAAAAAGAGGAAAAGTATTGGAATTATTTTTGTGTCACATTTATAATAAACCGATTAGATTTATACGTTTAATGAATGTTTTAATTGACGCCTACAATTAAATAATAGAACTAATGGTTTAAAGGTCGATAATAAATTTATTTTTTGGAATAATAACTCCAAAATAATAGACCTTTTAAAGAAGTGATGTTGAATTGCAGGATTATAATTTTCTTTTAATTTTTCTTTTTGCTTTTGAGTCTTAATTTAATTTTTATCTTTCACTACATAATTTGCTATAATAATAAATTAGGAATGTCAATGCAAATGTGAGCTATCTCATTTATTATAACTTTTTCTACGCTATTTCACAAACGATATAGAATTTGTAAATAAAGCTTTCTTATTTTTATTAATGATTTAAAAAAAATAATGTTAAATTATTCGTAAAATGTTAAAATATTTTAAATTTTTCAAGGAAAATTTTAAGTTAGTCATTTTACTATAACTTTAAAAAATAGTTTCTGAATAACTCTTCCTAATTTAAATAAGATTTAAGATTATAACTATTGTCACTTTTGGTCAGGTGCTGTTACCCAAAATTGGCTTAAATTTGGCTGAACCTATCGACTATAACGACAAAAATTATTATATCGGCCTTTTATAAACTAATATGCAATATTTTCGATTTTTATTTTATGATAGAATATATGCAAAATTACTCTTTATTTGCCATGAAATTATACATAATATTAAAAACAATTATTTTATAAGTGGTCTATAAAACGACCATTTATAAATGGTGCGAGCGCATTATAATTTTCTTCTAAGTTTTATCTTTATTTCTTTAAAATTTAGATTTCAATTTGAAATCATTTTTATTAAAAGAGTATTGAAAAGATATCAATAAATATTTAACGAACAAAACGAATCATTTTTAAAACACTTAACTTACAAATAAATAATAAAGTTAATTTATTAAAAACTAAAAACTGCAGAAAACCATTTTCTTTCAAAACTTCGATTTATTGAAGCATAAAAATTATTAAATGACTTTGTTATGCCCTAAATTGGTATAAAATGGATCTTAAAGTTGCCAAAAATCCGATAAAACAGTAAAAATCACAAAAAATGGACAAAATTAAGGTTAATAACTTAGGAACATATGAAGTTGTTTGCTGTAAAATTTATTGTTTTCATGCTTACAACGGGCAAAAACATGATAAATTTTAAAGTTCGAGTTCGAAAACAAGATATTAATAGTGCATTGAAACGGAAAATTTTTTTTAACTAGTTTCAAATAGATAAAACAAATGGATGAAATATTTTGAAACTTTTGTGTTTATTTAGATGTATATAAATTATTGTACAATTGAAAAAATTAGTTATAAATGAAAAATTACTTACATATTATGAATACAAATTAAGATTTCAATGAATATAAAAAAATACATATTGGAAACTAATACATTTATTTAGTTATTATTTGGCCCAAAAACTATTCTTTTAGCGACTTTGACTTTCAACTACTTGACTCTTGAAAAATGAATTATCAACGATCGGGAGATACAAAAAAAATAGAACTTTGTTGTATAAATTTGATTGATAGTTTGGACTTTAATTTGATTATTGAATCTTTTCTAATTATAGCGCTCACAGTGGATATAACGTTATAAACTAATCTATGAATAAAAAAATTATTCATTTCTTCCATGGAATAAAGAGTTGACCATTGTTTAGTTACAATTATTTTACTTTTGCCAGAAAATACATTGCTCTTAGTATGTATCCAACAAAAATTCATTTTTTGTCATTTTCTATTAAAATTAAATAAAAGATCGGTTTATAATTGTGAACTGTTTCATTTTCATGGTTCCTTTTTAATTTAATTTAATTGTTAAGTTAAATTCGCGTGCAGTAATATTTATTAATTTTTTAAAATATCATTATACTCTAGACTTTCATAAATTTCCTGAATTTTAAAATACTTCGCGTTTAATAAAATTATTGAAATGCTTAATATTTATAGTCATGTTTAACTTTAACATAGCTCAGAAATACTGTATACTTTTAAAAATTAATGTCAAGCTTTGTACAGTAAGCTTTGTATAGTATTTTTTTGTTACAACAATGTATAAATAATTTATAATTTAATTTTTAATAAATTAAATGTAAGTCGTATATAAAATAAAGATAGCTGTAAAATAAACAAAGGTATGAAATTGTTAATACAAATGAAACTAACATCGTTAAAAATTTAAAAGTATTTATTGTACATCTTAACTAATGACTGGAACAAGAATCGGATTGCGTCTCAAGAAGAATTGTTTATAAGGTTTGTATATATTATTTTTGTCAATAAATTGAATTTAAACATTTTAACTTTTATAAATTATGATGTTAATAAAAAAACTTATATTTACTTTTTAACAAATAAATAAATAATATTTTTAATAAGCTTTGATAAATTATTTCAATTCTGTCAACGTTGAAATTGGAATTAAACAAAAAAGAAAGAATAGATTTTTTAAAACTTTTGTATTAAGACAATAAGTATTGAGACCTACAATTTAAATTTTCTTTACAGCAATATAATAAATTACATTTTGATAAGAATTCATCGAAGTTGTAATTTACATTTTAATTCCAGTTCATTTTAAATTTTCTAAAAGTAAAAACAATAATATACCAAGTTTCAAAAAACAAATTTAAATTATTTATAGTTTATTAAAATCTTTAATGTTAGTATCTTTTACAGTTTTTCACATAACAGTTTTAATTTAAGTGTTTAATTAGCCACTGGAGTTTCCTTATTTGTCTAGGTTTTCGTAATGTTTAAGTTAATTATAAAATTTCTATAAAATTTTCAGAAAATATTCGAAAACTTGTTCAGCTAAAAGGTAAACCTATAATTTTTTCTATATTTTAAGTTTTAAAAATTTAAAAATTGTTTTGTGCGTAAAACATTTTAACGATTTGCAAATAGTGGTTTGTTGTGGAATTTAGGATACTTGAACTATAGAGCCTTAATTTTCATAATTAAAAAAATTCAAAAGTTATTTAAAAAGCTTGATTTCTATTTCGTAGCTGTAGATGTATGGGAAATTTGGAAGAGGGAGTAGGTGAGTGGGGAAAACAGAGGGAAGAATAAAATGGGAAGAGAAAGGGGACGTAGTGAGGAGAGAGGGAGATTGGGGAGGAGAGAGGGAGAGAGGGAGAGAGGGAGAGAGGGAGAGAGGGAGAGGGGGAGAGAGGGAGAGAGGGAGAGGGGAAGGAGTGAGGAGGAAGAAAGGGGACGAGAGAAAAAAGAGTGGGGAATAGAAAGAGAGGAAAGCGAGGAAGCAAGAGAATCGGAAAACAATTTTTGTATTTATAATTACAAACATAAAAATTTATGAGTTAGAATCAAAGTGAGCGCATTACTAATGTTCATTCTTGTTTTTGCATTTAGTTTCAGTAAGAATTAGCTTTATTATCGGAACAATATTCGCATCTTATGTCATAAAACAATTTGAAGTGATTTTATCAATTTTTATTAATTTATTGTTTTACATATAATTAATTGTATCATTCGATAAATTTAAAACTACATTAAATGCTTTCAAGACTTCCATGCCAAGCATAAATTGAAATCTACTTGTGTCGCTTATAATCACTAAGATATTTTAGTTCACTTTTTTAAATAAATGTCTGTCTGTATGCACGTTCGTATTCTCATATTAAATAATGGTTTTTAAATTAAGTTGGTTTTATTGGTTGGCTACCATTATGCCACTTGTCATAATTACATAAAATAGTTTCAATTAATTATTGATAAAAAATTCTACAGAATTATTACTTACTTCTTTCGACGATTTCCGTTTAGATCGCATTGGCTAAGCAGGTCTATCCAAGAAGGTTCTTTATCCAGTTTTATATCTCAAAACAACGAGTTAATGCAAAGCAACTACCATGCGGCGATTAACAATGAGTAAATCTATGAGTCAGTGGTAATCAACTTTCCAGTATGACAAAGTCTTGGAATTGGAAAGTTGTTCCAACCTCCCGGGATCTTAATTTGCTACTACCATTAAGCGGGCCATCACAATCAATACAATTGCATTAATGTAATCACTTGTCCACTATCAATACAAACTAATTTGCCAGATATCCGTTTAGAAGACAATAACGAAACAGGTCCCTCTTCGATGGTTCATCCGTTGCTGCTACCATAATGCCACTTGTCAAATTATATATAATAGTTTCAAGTAATCACTGATAAAAAATTGTACAGAATGTGTACTTACATCTTTCGAAGATATCCGTTTAGTTACCATTGGCGAAGCAGGTATAACCACGAAGATTCTTTGTTCTTTTTGTACCGTAAAACCACCAGCTGATTCAATGCACTCACCATTCACAATAACCTAATGCATAAGTACTAGTAATAAGTTGTTTACAAGTAAACACTATTAAAAGGACTATGTTCACAGTTATGATTCCAAAAATGAAGGTTCTTTTGCATCTATTAACATTATGCCGCTTACTACACTCAAAAACAGTACAGATTTGTGATCAAAACAAGAAACATTATATAAAATAACAGTCTTAATAATGACAAACAATTAAATTTAAAGTGTTCCAATTGGTTTAAGTATTCCAATAAATTAGTCTTTTTTAAGTAATTTAGTCTTATTATAAATATTAATTATTCTATAAAAATAATGAACTAACAAAAAAGAATAAAAAAACTCATAGAAAAGCAGCGAATAAAGTAAAATCGAAAAAACATGAATTTCAAAACTTAAAAAAATGAGAGAAAACGCTTCATAAAAAATATTAAACACAATGAACTTTACTGTAGGAAGTGTGAACAACAACTAGATAATCAATGGCACAGATCGAAAGAGTAATTGAAGAACAATGATCATAAGAGCAAAAAAGATAGAAAGTTTCGCCGGAAAGCAAGATTAAACAAATAACAACTGAATAAAGAACAACAAAGAGTTACTGAATATCACAGATAATTATATTAAACAATAAGCTACGAGCTGAAGAGCAGAAACGAGTTACTAATTATCACAGAAACGCAAGAATGAGCTAAAAAAGACGAGCGAAGGAACAGCAATGTGATTCTGATTAGAACAAAAATATTAGAAACGACCCAGAGCTCAGGGAATAATAAAATAAAAAGATTTGAAAGCAAAAAGAGCAACGAGAGTTATATTATATAAAAACGTATGTTGATCGTATTTCAAAGAAACTCGCACTTAGATAACTTATAGAAAAATTAACGTTTGAAGATTTGTGCAATCAGAATAAAACAATTATAAAAATTGAGTTTCCATATTATTCCAAATGAGTTATAAAGTCTGACATAAATTGAAATACTATTGGTTATATGAAAATGGATTGCCTTATATGAAAATTATGGAATTAAGTAACGAGTTCGACAATCTGCAATTTAATTTAAAGTCGTAATTGTTCCAATTTCTGTCGATTCTACAGGAAGTTATTCCATTAGTCAGATCCATATTAACTATAATTTATGAATATACACAGATGATTCGCAAACAATTGCTTAGCATCAGGTAAAAGAATCTTCCCAAGTTCATAACTTAGAGAAAAATTTGCAGAAAAAATTTCTTTTCCCAACATATATTATGAGGAATTAAGAATAACAGATAAAAATATTTCATATTCGATCATTTGTAAGTTGGAACTAGGGCAGTTGATTGGCGATTTTGTAATGTGGATAAACTCTTTTTTTTTGTTTAAGAAGCGACAATTACAAATGATAAGTAATGTTACATTTAAGGAAAGAAAAATCCTGAAAAATTACCTACTAGCCAAATACTTTATAAAGACATCGTAGAACAAATTTAAAGTTAATGATGGTTATTGAAAGTAGATCGAGCTTCGCCACCGTATTGGCTATTGAGAAAAAAAGTGCTAGCGACGATACGTCAGGTAGGTATACATACATTATTCGTCACAATGTCAGCAGCTGAAACTGAATGGAAAAACATTTAGTAATTTAAATTAAAAAATTAAAAACTATTAGATTAGACTACAAGACAAGTGCGAATTAATAAGTAAAGTTACCGTGAGATACTACAGATAACTTGACAAAAGAATTCTATAACTTTTCCATGTTTTGCAACATGCTAAAGGACCTTTTAGCGAAAATCCAATAAATAATAAGTATTTTAGGACTGAGAATAGGCATCGAGGTATTCCCCACGTTCACTGTTTGTTGTGGTTAGATAGTTCACCAATATATAAAAGAGATTACAATATTTCTAAGACTAGTTGTATAGTATACAATGATAAGTATTTAACTAGAACTATTGAGTTTAATGAAGCACTATTTCAAGTTCAAACACAATGGCCTAGAAATTTTGTCTAAAATTAACAGGTGAAAGTCGTTGGTAAATTTGATTCACCACAACTGCCAATACCTTCAACTAATATTCTAGAGCCTTTTAATGGGAGTAAAGATATGAAAAAGTTTATGAAAAGATCAAGAAAACATTATTTGAGTTGGAAACTTGTTATAAGAAAGAGCAAATTAGTATAAATGATATATTATTCGATTTCTATTTAAAAATGTTAAATCTAAGTTACGATTAATACATTTATGTTAATAAAAAAATTAAGAACGACAGTGTTTTTAAAAAGAAATCTAAAATTTATACCAGCAAATTAATTTATTGCAGAAATAATAAAGTAACATAGAGCTAATTTAAATATTCTAGATGTTTTTCGTTGCATACAGTCTATTCTTAACTAATTGAAAAAACCATGTTGAGGAATGTCAAAATTGTTTAGAGAAGCATAAAACGAAGATAGAGCTGGAAAACTTAGTATTACTTAGTATAAGAGATAGGTATAAAATAATTGGTGACAAACATCTCAAAGCAAACGGAATTTCAGGCCAATAAGCTGTCTACCCTACATTCTCTATTTATTTATCTCGATGCAGTCTGGATCATTTATTCATAAACACTGTTGAGTTAAAAAAACTTAATAGAATGGTTAAAAATGATAAAGACCTTAAGAAATTACATATAGATTCTCTCGAAATTTTCCAAAATGCTACAATAGAATTAAATAAATAAAAATCGTCTAGATATTATCCAATATTACGAGTTCTAGGTCTTTTAACTTAAAATAGACATTTTTAAATATTATATTTAAGTATCGAAACAAAACTAACAAATTTGATCTTTTACAAGATTCATTCACTTTATTTCAAAAAACATATTAATTAAATCATAAATTAATAGATTTTAATCTAATAATACACTATTATTGAATAAATAAATATCGAATGGTGATTAGCCAATAATACGAGATATCTATATGATCAAACTCAGATTAGACATTTTTAAATATTGTCTAATAGTATGGAAACAAAACTAACTAATTTGATTTTATACAAGATTATCTTCACTTTATTTATAAAATTTATTAAATAAATCAGAAATTAATAGTTTTTAATCTTATAATACAATATTATTGAATAAATAAATATCGCTTGGTTATTAGCCAATAATACGACATATCTATATTAAACTATGATTAGTCATTTTTTAGTACTTTCGAAAAAGTATGAAAACTAAATTAATTAATTTGCTCTTTTTCAAGATCCCATCACTTTATTTCGAAAAGATCAATATATATGAAAAACATTATTTGTGTGTTTGTTTGTCGATCTGTCTGTTTGTTTGTGGTAACCTTTATAGGCTCCTTCCCTGGGGGTCACAAACCCATTGACACCTATATCAATGGATTCAACTCGAAGAGAGGAGTGCACATCCGGAGGTTTCAAGGTGGTGGGACCCTCCTAAAAAATAGGGGTGAAAAAACTGATTCAATAGAACTATATTCTACCCTCCTTAACGTCCACCCCAACGACATTTATATCAATGGATTCAGCTTGAAGAAGGGAGATCAATTAGAATAATTTCGAGGTGGTTGGCACCCCCTTATACAGGAGGGGTCCAAAAAATGTTAGAAATACTCTTCAACTACTAAATCATTCGACTCTACTGAATAAGCTGAGTAATATGAGGGGTCACTCGAGGGAGTGGCCACCTCCTCATACAGAAGGGATCCAAAAAAATGTTAAAAATACCCTTCAGCACCTATATTCTACTCAGCTGAAAGTTCTGAGTTAAATAAGGGGTCACTCTAAGGGGTATGCGCTCCCTTATAAAGGAGGTGTCCATAACTTTCCTTCAAATCCGACATGGGCGGTGAGAATTTGACATGGGCGGGGGTAATCCGACATGGGCGAGTGAATCCAACATTGGCGAGGGAATCCTACATGGGAGGGGGAATCCAACATGGTCGGGGGAATCCGACATTGGCGGGGGATTCCGACATAGAGCGGGGGGAATCCGACATGGGCGGGGGAATCTGACTTGAGCTGGTGGAATCCATTTACAAATACGTAAGCATTATTCGCCCACCGAAAGTGGTTTTTTTCTAGTTATTAAATAAATTAGAAATGAATAAATTTTAAACTTCTATTATAATACTATTGAATAAATAAATATCGAATGGTTATTAGCCAATAAAATGAGATATAAATGTTGTGAGATAACATCCAAAAATTATAAACAAATTATCATAATGTATATTATATCATATTATATCGTATATAGGTCATAATATATGTCTCATCGTTCTTATTGAATACGGATTAATAAAAAATCATAGAATATACAGGACACTTTATTATAGTTTTCATTATGGTTGACACAATCCCTTTTAGTTTTTGTGAGATTTACTACTTCTAATTCAGCAGCGCTTGCTAGACATGTAGTAAGTTAAGGTTTGTATGGTGCATTTTCATATAGTTATAGCTTGATGCCGCTCAAAGGGGTAAATCGTGTATGGGTTTGTGCCTTCATTGTTTATGGCTTCACGCATTCAAGTAAGTATGGAGAGTCATAAAGTGCTACTATGAGCCTCGCCTAACACAAAAAAGTGGTTTAAACTAGAAAATTCCAGTCTATTAACTAGAAACATCCCCATTGCTTAGGCCTTCTACCCAGAACGCATAAAATAAGCTAATTTTAGATTATTTTTAGTCGAAAACTAATGTTTTTAGACGTTCTAAGCTTAGGGTGTTTTTTTAGTGTAATTTAAGTGTTTTTAAACAAAAATAGACACATTACCTATACAAAAAAAATTATTTAAAAACAAAATGGAATTTACGTAATAGTGAAATACAAATAAAATAAATGATAAGCAAAAGAAATAAACACTTGATAGTTAAATTAATTTTTAAAACGACTGTTTTGAGTTGATCTTAAAGATTCACTTAAACGTAGTGCTCATATTAGGAGCGCAATGTGTTAAGTTAATACTATTTTTAATAAAAAATTAAATTTCGGCGGTAGTTGAATACTCTACCTTGAATTTCTTGTTGGGATTCATCGAGTTCTGATTCCAATCTGTCAACATAGCGTTCAAACATCCCGCGCATTTGTTCAGTATACTCGCGTTATTCTGTTAATTGTCTCTCAAAGGCTCGTTCCATCGATCTTGAAATTGACATTTGTTCTCGTAAATAAGTTACGCAGTTGTGTTTATCAAAGTCGAAAGCTGCATATCCACAACCTATAATAAAAGTTAAAAAGACTAACACGGACGGACAAAGTCAAATCCATATAAATTGCTTAACATTAGAGCACGGCTCAGGTTTGCATTGCGGTAAATGATAAACTATAGCGTCGTACGGAGTCTGATGCCCGCATCCATTTGAGCTCTTCACGATTAATTTTCCAATCCTATTGACCAAATAGGCAAAATCTACTAGCCTATCAATTGCCATTCTGCACCAAAAGGCAAGTGACTGCTGATGAAGTTCTTTCCAATTCTTCGATGCATTCTTTACAAAATTTGTGTTCACAATCTGAAAAACAGCATGTTTTCACTGTTATTCTCTGCATATTACAATATAACTTACCAAGTGGGTAAACTGTTTTTTCTGTCAATCTGCCACATATTGAAAGATACTGCAGAGATAATTATCATCCACTGTATCTACAAATATTTCAATGTTGATGCCCACATTATTAAGTTAAACAATGTAAAGACAAGTAACAAACTAGTTTGAAATAAAGCGCTTTTCTACTAAATTTCTAGAAATTTCTTGAAAATGCCTAACATTCACAAGTGATGTTCTGTATGATGTTTGAACCTACTCGTAAAAATTACCCTCCTAACAATTACCGGACATTTCACGACATTACCAGGTTTTCCAAAATAATTACCCGACATTACCCAACCTTACTTAAGCCTACACCTAAAAAGTATAAAAAGTGATAGTTTTGCGCTGGGATTCAATGCGTTGCACTGCGTTTTCCTGAAAAACTCTGGGCTTAAAACGCATCGCAATACTCTGGAATAAACCTGATAATTCCAAGAAAACATCAAACTAAATCAAAACGTTTTTGTAACGTTTGAAATCACATTTGATTGAATTTTTAATCTAATTTAATGTTTGTTATCCACCGCATACCAGCCACTGCCATCTCAGCAGATCTTTTATACAGTCTGGCATAGTTAACAATTATAGCGGCACATACTCTTCGCATATGGAACTCCTGGGAGTCACTGGATCTTTGCCATCTGCGCGATTAGTTAACGTACTGACTTCAACGTTTGTCTGGGGAACAGGACATAACATAACGTATCTTTTTACAGATAAACATTAAAAACGGAACTTTTAACTCAAACCCATTGATTAGTTTTTTTAGTCAATTTTATTTTAGTTAAATTAAATTTAATTTAGTTTGGAATATGTTGGGGATATACTTAATTGATGATGCAATATCAAATATACTAGTCGCCTAACAACACGACTGTCTGGTTTAAAGGTGTTGAGCTAAGAGTCAAGGATGCTTGCTACTATGCTCCTAGCGAAGCATTACTATTTTTGTGTATGTCTCTTATTTTTTAATTAAAGTTTATATTTAAACTCTAATATTTATTGTATTTGTATAGCTTCGCGCTTCAATAGAGTTTTGGTTATGCGCCTTCCGTTCTTCCATAGAATTTTATGGTGTATGGCTTTGAGTCTCAAAGGAATGTTTGGTGTGACCATTGCACATAGGAAACATTGGACTTGTTTGTTGCTCTTCGCCATTACTTGTATGGCTCTTTACATTACTTTGTTTATCGCCCATGCATCACGAGAAGCGCAGAGACATACAAGTACTATCTACTCGCGTATGTATTGATTTAATGGCAAAGCGGGAAAAAATCAACTTATTTGCAACAAATATAATCTTATTTATCTTTATTAAATATGTTTACTTAGTGAAATGTTTTGATATGCTGTGCCATCAAAACTATATTATTTTTCCAGAATATTTTCTGTTTATGGCTGAACAACTTATTGTATAGTAAATATGTTTTTAAAATGCATGTTTAGCATTAAAATGTGTCCAAATAGTACAGTTATGATAAATAGTTGTAAATATTGAAGTCAGAGAATTTTTAGAATTATTATTTTTATTAATGTTACACACATTAAAAGCTACACACACAAGACATTAGATTTGAAGCTTCATCTCGAATATGACTGAATTACATTGGCATTTAAACTCATATCTAAACCCTAAGTTTTTCTTACACAATAAAAGTTATTCGAAACAATTGATTATTTATAAAATCATTTCCTATAAATACAAATTTCTTAAATATTTGGCAACAAAATTATGTGTAAAAGTGGAAATGGCTAATAGAAGATGACAAATTGATGAGCTTATCTAATTTAATTTGAAAAATATTATTTACTAATCCATTAAAATTTATTAACGTTGGAATGCAACCATCAATCTATAAAAGTGAAACAACTTTATAAGAATAAAATATACGTCTTCCCAATTTATTTACATATTTATTTATTCAATAAAGCTTTAAAGAAAAGTAAAATTTTTGTTTTTTAACTAAAAAACTTTTTACTGTATAGAGATTAAATGGCTTATATTAATGATTTTAATGTACCTAAATGTTTGTTTATATTATCTATACAATCAGTTTATTGTATTTTGGCCAATATATTATTTGGTTAAAGCAAGTAACTATTGGATTCAAAACAAACATCTTTTTAAAAACAAAAGTTTTTTACAATAATTTTTAACAAATCATTTTTTGTTTAAAACAGACCGAAATGAACGAAAATAAAAATTATGATTATTTTGAATTCATCTTTTATTTTCATCGTATAATTGGTTTATCATATTATGGTTATATCAATAATGAATCAAAATTGAAATATATTTTGTTATTAATGAACCAAATACTTATTTACAGTTTAATAGCAATATTCAGCAGTCCATGTATTTTTCATAGTTATGATTGCAATTTTAAACAATATTTCATAAAATACAATCTTTCCTATGGTTACTTGCAAAGCGTTATATATTTCAGTTTGCGAAATTCTAATTCGATATTATCGAGTTTAATATATTCCTTAAAAGGCTTTAATATTCATAAGTTAATTTCAGAATTAAGAAGACTATCAAAAGAAGTTTCGATTTTCGAGCAAAGCATTGCTAAACATTTCTATATTTTGCATATCTCTGTCGTTTTATTCTATTTAATTAATTTATTTTATGT
>JAQIXJ010003286.1:0-13183 GCA_034700185.1 Phthiracarus laevigatus
TATAAAGTGATTTATGCCAGAATTTTCAATGATATGTGCTGTTTATCAAAGTGGCATATGCCGGTTTTTCAAATGAATTATACTGTTTATCAATGTGGCATATGCCAGTTTGGACTATAATATCGTATGGAACCCGTTATAAAGTGATTGTTGCCAGAATTTTTAATGATATGCGCTGTTTATCAAAGTGGCATATGCCGGTTTTTCAAATGAATTATACTGTTTATCAGTGGCATATGCCAGTTTGGACTATAATATCGTATGGAACCCGTTATAAAGTGATTTATGCCAGATTTTTTAATGATATGTGCTGTTTATCAAAGTGGCATATGGCATAAAATAAAATCACATTAAAATAATAATTTACAGTTTATTATAATTTATTTGGAAAAAATTTGAAAAAATGACAAATTAAATTTTTTAAACATTTTGTTTATTATACAAACATTACTTGTAGAAATTTATTAACTTTCTATATCAAATGAAACCAAAAACTAGAATGAAAATTAATAATAATATTGATAGTCACAACTAGTGACCCTTTACTGGATGTCAGTACAAACTCAAATTACCTATAACTCTTTTCTAGAACATTCAATGGACTCATAGTTAAACACTTGATACACGTCGTAATAATTCTTACCATTCAATGCGTTTGAACCTATCGTCTTTCCTTAACTGCAAAGTATTCACATGTAATGATTAACTCTATTTAACATAACGTATATCTGTTTCATTTTATATCTATATTATAATATTATTTGCTATTATAATAAATTATTTCATTTTAGTTAAAGCCTTAATTATTTATGGTTAGCAAATCCTAAATTCTTCTAATGGTATGGAAACCATTATAAAGTATATCTTATTCAACTTAAAAAGATGTTTCAATTCTTTTAATGTTTTATACTTGTTCCGATTTATTAGAACTTAAACGATTTGTTTTCAATTTAATTTTTATATGATTATGGCGTTTCTTATGTAATTTAGTGTTTTAGTAAATAAAGCGTAAATATAATTTTTAAATGACAGACATTAAGTTTCGATAAATAATTTTGCTATTATTTAATAGAACATATTAGCTGACTTTGTTTGTCAACTTAAGGATTTTTTAAATTTATAAAAAAAAATCTATATTAAATATCTTAGGAAAAGTAGTTTTTTTAACAGTAACATGCACATGATTTAATTTTTATGTTAATAGATGATCTTTTTACCTTATATCAACTATGTTTATAAAAATATCTCTATAAAATAAATGTCTATCATTAAAAAACATGTCATTTATTTAATTTTAAAGTTTTATTTGATTTATAATCAATAACCTTCCATTATTAAGCATTTTTTAATCGAAGTTTAACAGACTTATAAAAAATAAACGTTTTATTTATTGTTTTGTTTTTGTAAATATTTTATTTTAATAAAAAGTAACTTATTTTTCGGTTATTTTAAGTAATATTGAAAATCGAAATTTATCAGCAAAAACCATTTCATAATATAAAAGTCTGCTACTATTTTTTATTAAAATGAGCTTAAAATGACTTTATTATAATATTAATTTGATAATATTGTTGCAAATTTATTTTAAAAAAAAGAAATGGTCCGTTGAAATTCTAGCCAGTGCAATTTATGCTTCACTCAAAATATTCAATTAAAATCACAAAAAACGGAAGATTTACTATTTGTTATATTTTAAAAATCTAGTGGTAATTATTTAAAGTCGATTATATAATATATTTAATCTAATTATTCAGCATTTATTTATAATAATTTTAATAAATTTTCATTTAACTCTAAAATCTAACATCTTTTGTATATAAGTTGTTATATAAATTTTTTAAATATATATTATTAAATATTTAAAACAAATTTTTAGGGAAGTTTTCATATTGGGATCCCTTTGTAAAATTCAGCTATAGGATTTGTGTAACTGTCTGTCAGTAGACTTTTTGTAGAATAGGAGGCATTTAAAAATTATTAGAAAAAATTTAAATAAAATAAACCTTAATGTTTATAATGATCTGTAAAATAAAAGTTATTAGTAATTATATTTTAGTATATATAAGTAAGCTGTTATAATTTTGGCAAAAAAAGACTGCATGATTTAATTCATATCATTGCACACAACTGTTTTTAGTATAAAAATCAAATATTGTTGAAAAATTATTATTAAATAATAATGTAGTTTTTATATAGATTTAAAAATATTGATTATATCTATAATTTAATCAGCCTTTTGATTAATTAATAAGTATTATTTAAATTTATACAAAATTCATTCACTTACAATGAATTTTGAACTTTCGTTAACTTAAATAAATCTATTTCTAAACAGATACGTGTGAGTTTGGTTCCAATAGGTTTACAAAATTTTTGACAATTAATAAACTGTAGTTTACTTCACATCCTTTTTGCACCAAAATATTATCTTAACTTTATTATAATTAGCTTATTTCTCGATTATAAGCCTATTATCGAGCCGATTATCGAGCCGAATAACTAATTATTATAATAATTTCAGTTTATAGAGTATAAAAATTTAAATAACGATCTTCATATTAATTAACTTTTATTATATATTTCTATTAAAGGTCTTCTATATCGTAGTCTGGTAAATTATAATTCCAAAATATAACTGTTTCCTTTTGTTTTTTTCAAACGGTTAACATTTAATGTAAATTATCGCTTTTATCTAATCTTAACTATATTTTTGAAGAACTTGTTATTCCAATAGATTTGTCGAATTACCGTTTTGTTGGACTTTTTTCATTTTCTTGAAACTAACGTGATAATGCCACTTACGTTTTCAAATTTTTTAAGAAATTGTGAAGATTCTTCATTGGGTTGTAATATAGGGGCAGTTATGTTACTTCTACGTAAATTTGATTTGTTTTTTACAAACTCAAACAATATTAACTGTGACATAATGTAGTAAATTAGTTTTTATATTTAATTAGTTTATTTTTTTGAGTAATCATTTGTTTACAAAGGAAATTACATTACTATATGAAACTTCTTAAGTGTTATTTCATCTTCGTTTTCAATGACACTAATTCTGGAAACAAATAAACTTTCATGCTCTATTACTTAGTAGTTTCTTACAAGTTTACATCTTATCTGAACGAAATTGTGCGTAAAAGTTTTAAACTTATAATATCTCAAATGGTTGTCTAGCAACTTTAATTTATCTCTTCCATTATAAATTATCACGAAACAATATGACAGGTAAAAACACTTTTTAGATATGTTTTTAATTTAAGTCAAAAGTTAATTTTCGAAAATCCCTAAATATCAAGTTATGGCAAAAAGCAGTATATTTTATTCTTATGATTTTAACATAGACCTATTGAAGCCATGTTTTTAGTCATTTGGATGATTCAAATAAAATGAAAGTGATGTTTCTGGCCGAAATAACTAAATTCACAAAAATTCGAGGTCATAAAAATTGGTCAAACCCAAATTTTTGTCTGTCATTTGATGAAAGTTTTATGAATAATTTCTTTATAAACAATTTTTTTCCAAAAAAGTCTTAAACGGATGTGAGTGTTCTCGTATGATCGTGTTTTCCCTTTAATTGTTCAGCTCGTGAACTTTTTTAAAATATGTTTAATAACTATGGCATTGATAATCGATAATTAACCATTTTTTTATAAAGTTTTCATTTCATTTTAAAATATGTTTATATGAATTGTACAACTAAAATAATTAAAAATAATGTAAAAGAATAAAACGGTTCAAACGATTTTAAAAATATCAAATGAATTTAAAAATTTCAAACGATTGCAAGTTATTGTAACAATAATTGTTTAAATTAAAAATTTTTAAGTAATAAAAAAATGTATTTACCAGTAAAATTCAAATCTGATTTCTTTCACTTAAGAAGATGCAAGAAAATTTTTCTTAAATGATAATGATTTTATTGAGATATTCGTCCCTTAGTTTCCGCCAACATATAAAGTTATTTTTCAAATTAAAATGCATTATTAAGAGACAATTGAAGACGATTAAGTTAAGATACTATAAAATATTTTACACATTTGTTCATTATAACTAATCTTGTAACTAAAATTAAAAATTTTTCAAACGAATTATCAAACCATTTTATGCCTTTTTATTAAAATATTAACATATGATTTTGTATCCTTTTTTCTAACGATTTTAAACGCCGTAGTATTAAAATTATATTTAGGCCACGTAACCATTAAGTTGCAAAAATACTAGGAAATTTCGTGTGAACGTTTTTTGCAAAATTTGTACACGTTTTGTAAATAAAATTGGATTTTACAACTTGATATGTTGTTTTGAAGTTAAAAAATATGGTAAGCAGAAAACAAAGTTAACTCCAATAGATAATTTTTTGTATGCTGTTCTATCGTTTAAAACATATTCAATTTTAGTAACGTATTCAAATTTGTCTAAGATTACGGCTTTGTTACCTTTATCCGATTTGGTGATATATACAGTCTTATTATTTTTTAGCGATTTCAATGCCAAAATTTGATTTTTACCTAAATTAGAGGT
Organism: Phthiracarus laevigatus; assembly: GCA_034700185.1. Lineage (NCBI taxonomy): Eukaryota > Metazoa > Arthropoda > Arachnida > Sarcoptiformes > Phthiracaridae > Phthiracarus > Phthiracarus laevigatus. The sequence goes on from JAQIXJ010003286.1 coordinate 4,522, forward strand.
TTGTTTATCTGTGTATTTTAAGATAATAAACGATTCATTTCGTAAGTAATCAATATCCTTTTTTTTAAATTAATCTAAAAAACTGGTTCAATAACTGCGAAGACTTTTTCATTTATTTTGATCAGATTGAGTTGGAAATTAGTTTTAATCTACAACTAGATTAGATAAGATAACCCAATCAATAAGTTATTGGGTAAAATACTATTATTTTTAACAGCATTTTGAAATTTTTGCTTAGCGTTAAACAACTTACTAAACTTATTTTTATGCTTATTTTTTGTTTTATAGTTATGATTACTTGTTTAAAAAATGTAAATATTATCTAATTTACATTATAAATCATTAGAAATAGTAACATTCATTTTTAATTAAATTAAAATTAAGCGTTTTTTTTAGTGCAAAAGTTTTTTAATGCACTCAATAATTCTAACTTATAAAAAATTTAAACTAGATTGTTATGCATATTTAAAAGCAAGCTGGGTGTTTCATCGAAAGGTCGGTGATGAAGATTGTTGATAACTTTATTTTAAAACATTTAAAATTGAATGTTAAATGTTCTTCAAACCTGCAAATTTTTAAATTATTCTCTCCCAAAGCTGTGTAGATAGCAACAATTCACGTCCACCACAATTTAAAACTTAACTATTAAGGCTTTTCTTGGTGTTGGTGCACATAATTTAAAATTTACTTATTTATTATGTTTTAATTTCTGTTGAAAAGTAAAAATAATTTAACTAAAAAATACTAGTTTTAATTAATCACTTTATACATTATTTGCAAAGAAATGTTTGGATATAAAAAGTATTTAAATGGCAATTTTCAGAAGTCAAAACTACAATTACATAAAAAAATTTGAAGGACAATGTTTTAATGAAATATCTAAGGTTTTTAAAAATAAATTAGATTGTGATGTTCTGCTTCCATTATGGAAGACATTTCAAAATAATCAACAGGTATAAACTTTGGATCAAGCATTAGTGGATGAATTTATATTAGAATTAAAAGAAGAACAGTCAAAAGAATTAAACTTTTGTTTTGGTAAATATATCCTAATATTAATGTTTACTATTATTTACCGTTATACTTATTTTATAAGATATATCAAAATATGAAAAACGTGTATCAGCTTGTTTTAAGTGTATGGTTTTGGTTCATCTTAAACTATTTTGCATTTTTTCTGCAGACAACACACTATTAACAAACTAAACGGTAATTATATATGTCGATGTGGACAAAAGATTAAAATATATTTAACAAAAAAATCTATATCAAATAAATTGATATTGTTTAAAATAATCACAGTTAAAACTGCAATAATGACTTCACAAATGTATATCCTCATTCTGTTATTGATAATGAAAACTTTGAAAAAATTGTTATAAGTTGTAGAACATGTAATTTTGATGAATATGCATTATAAAATAACATAATCACATAAAATACATTTTGAAAAAATGAAAATAATGATTAAATAAAGATTTATAAAAAGTTTACTTAAAATTTAATTGTTATTGATAACTAAGGAAAGGATATTTTGGTTTTAACCGAACAAGGTTTTGTTATTTCAAAGCTCGGTTAATGTGATTATAAAATAATAATAAGTTACTAGTTAGAAACCCGCTTCGCGTGGAAATAATATTTTTATGACCGTATAACTTATTATATTGTTGATATTCTCGTTTAAATATTTTTAGTTTCTGTTATTTTGTTTTATTACTGCATTTCAAACTTAACCTTTTTCGTGCAATACAACAATAGTTTAAAAGATTTATGTAATTCTTAAGTAAAGTTAGTAAAAATATCTGATTTAAATATTGTAGGACAACGTCACGGAGAGAGGGAGAGAGAGATGAAGCGATTAATATATAATAAGGAAAACAAACTTTTAGATCAAATTTTATTTAACCGAAATAATCGATTTTTAGTTTCTGACAGAAAATACCGAAATAAGAGATTCGAACCGAAAATTGTGAATCACGTGTGTTTATTCATTAGAACCTAAAAATAAAGCACAAGAATATCAAAAATACTAAAAATAATTATTTAAAAGATTTTATAATTTTCTAATTTTTTGAATAATTATTTAAATAATCCTGTTATTGAAAAATTCACATCAAAAAGTTGTTTACTGCGCAACAGTTAATTTTCAAAACATTGCTGTTAAATAATTTTGCAGACTCGTAAAATACATTCTATATTCATTATACATAAAATATAAAAATGACTAAATTTTACTCATGCAAACATGGAATCGTTTAATATACTTAGAATAATCAAAAATTTCAAAAAATGCATAATAAATCTCAACCGAATGTTTGACCGAATTTTCACTGTTTTTTCAACAGAACTCAGTCCGAAACAGGCAGTTTTCATACCGAAACATGCTGTCCTTCTTGCGAAAATTTTTAGAAAAAAGAATAATAAATGTTTAAATGTTAGTTTGAAATAGTCAGTCAAATAGTTAGATAAATGTTTGAAGTTACTTTCAAATTTACTTAAAACTTTTCAAAAATTAAACGGAATTATACGAAAAAATATTTTTATATTTACAAATATTTTGAATTAGTTAGAAATATAACAAAATGGTTGGTATAATATAAATAAATTATTAATAAAAACTGTACTTAAATACAAATTTATTTAGGACAAAAAATGTATAAATATAAAAAACTTTAAAATAGAAAATTTAATATACAATTTTAACTATAAAATATTTATTGTTCATTATTTTAAATAATTGAACATAATAAGTTCTATGAAATCAACAACTGTTTATAAAGGTCAAAAACAGGTTTGAATAATAACATATAAAAAATTGGTTGAAGTAAAAAAATTAAAATCAAAACTTAAAAGGCAACTACCGTTTATGACAAAAGTATATTAAACAACACGGATTACTGTGTTATTTGTCGTTTCGAGAACTTAATAGCTTAAAACAAATTTTTTTATCTGACTGACAGATATATGGATTTGGGAATGTCCGTCTGTCTGTCTGTCCGCACTCTTATTCTAATAAAGGGATTTTGATTTTTACTTAAATAAAGGGATTTTACCAAATTCTTATTCTAATTAAGGGGTTTCACCAATTTCTTTTGTTAATAAAGGGATTTCACCAATTTTTTATGTTGATAAAGGGATTTTTACCTATTTCTTATTCTAATTAAGGGATTGAACCAATATCTTATTCTAATTAAGGGAATATAACAAATTCTTATGTTAATTAGGGATTTTCAGGTTAATAAAGCCAATAAGTAGTGTCAAAATGAACAAATGTATTCTCAAACTTTTCATTAAACGGGTCTATAATGGCCAATATTAGGTAAATAAAAAGTTTAAACAGTCAAAATGGGGTCAAAATGGGTATAAAAAAGTGAAAACGTGTCATTAAAATTGTTAAAATTGACCAAAATAGGAATAAAATAGGCAAATAAATGGCAAAAATAAGTTTTAAACTTCAGTGGCATCTGCCGCTATTTGCTTTAAAAAGTGATTTCCAGTATTAAATTGATAAAAAAAACCAATAATTGGAAAAATAGGCAAAATTGATAAAAACAATGTGAGTGGCGTCTGCCGCTATCAGCTGTAAAAAGGAAATTTATGTCTCAAAACAAACAAAAATTGGTTAAAACTGTCAAATCTTGGCAAAAATGGCCAAAACTTAAGTTAAAAATTTTGTGGCATCTGCCACATTTTTGAGGTATTTAATTGATTTTCAGGCTAATAATGGTAAAAAACGCAGGTTATTGAGTCAAAATTAATGTTAAAATAACTAAATATAAGTCAAAACTTAAGTGGCATCTGCCGCTAATGGAGCTAGTGCTATTAAATATATTGAACACGAAATATTGAAATGGTTAGCGAGCGAACGGGGTGAGCGAGCAACCATATACTAACTAAAACTAACTTTTCAAAGTCAGATATTATGACCGTTTCGAGCTTGTTTAATTTTAACAGAACTTAAACCTAAATAATGGGAACGAACTGCGAAGTAAGCGAACAACAATATGCTAACTGAAACAAACTTTACTAATTGTTTGATACTGCATTGTATTGACTTAGAAAAGAATATTTAAACATTCTTTAGTTAATTTTATTTAATATTTACATAAATTTAAGAGTTGTCTAGTTTTTTTAAATAAAAATTTTTAAAAAGATTACCATATAATATGGAAAAATAATTTACATACCACTAGCTTATATTTTAGCATTTTTTTACTTACATCTTTTCAAAATATTTCTAATTATCCTGAATTACCAATAATTAGTATTGATATTATCTATAACATTATAATTTTTAGCATTAACATGCAAAATACAAATAAGATCAATACTTCAGTATATGTTCATATACTAAAGTAAGTTTAACTACAAGCGTTTTAAGGATTGTTTTTTGTGCATGTGATTTAGCCTACGTGCATACGAGGTACATAGATTTAAAATTTTGTCAACAAATATGAGGCTAACTTGAACTGATTGTACTTAATGAAGGATTTACAAAAAAAAAATTCATTGTAAAAATTACCTAAACAAACCTTTTAAGCAATACTATTGTCTAATTTTTTGATTGCTTAACAAATAAAATAAAACAACTTGAATTAAATAGATCCGTAGTTTTTTACTAATTAGAAATCGATTTCACATAATTTAGTTTATAATATTAATTTAATAAATTAAATTATTCTCCAAGTAACAAGAGCTTATTGGTAATATTCAATTGTAATTTTCGTTTTATTAAATTTTAATACTATAAACAAGAACGACATATTCTTATAGAGCTAACTTTTCTTATGTCAAACTCTTCTAGAGTTTTATGTAATACTTAAATCATAAATGTATAAGTTTCTAAGCCGAGATTGCAAGTTGTCAAATCTTTTTATTAATATAAGAAATCAGAGAAATTTTTAAATTAATCTAAGACAGCGGACATGAAGACAGACGAACGGATGGAAAACTCAAATCCATAAGCTCAACTTTGACTATTCAAAGTTAGCTAATTAAGTTATAAATTTTTTAAAAAACGAAAATAATCGTGAACAAAGAAGGTCCAAAATTAATAAAACTTCATTTGAAATATTCACATATAATAACAAAAATCGAATGAGTTACAGTTTGGGATATTTTAAAGTCTAATGATAATTATGTGCCTATGAGTCCATTTGAAGCCAAACGATAGCGAATATGAGAATGAGTATTCTAAAGACGTTAAACACAATATGAACTTTAATGTAAAACAAAAATAGCCACGACAGTGCAATAATTGATACAAAATGCGAGTTAACACAAGCGTTAGATAATGTTAAAAGAATAGAGACTAATGGCATTATCGCCTTTTATACTAACCAGTTTTTAATCATTATTGGATAAATTACAACTACAAAAACGCAAGTTTCTGTTCACAGTTTTTTTTGTAATTTTCGTCATTTTTTGATAAATGCCTGAGATATAAGTATTAAAATGGTAGCTAATACTAAGTGTTTACAGTTTTATACATTTCGAAATAAATTCTAATATTATATTTTATTAAAGTTTTAAACAGATTACATACAACGTTAATTAGTGCATTAAATTAATATTTATTACTTGTTTGAGTTGGCGCTTTTATATCGATTTTTAAATAGATCATTGAAAGTTAAAGATCAAGTTAAAATACTATATTGGTAATTACAGGTATTACCGATGTGTAAGCGTTTAATAAGCGTGTACTTATGGTCTAAAATTGCACTCTACCAATATGTTGTATGAATGATACCTGTGATCCTTATAAACTATTGTTGTTGATTATAGTTCCAAAAGCACGTAATTCGTTTAAGATGTCGTTGGCATAGATCTGAGATAAATTGTCATTGTCTCAAACGTGGAATTTGAAAAGTGAAAAACATGTCACCACTTCTATATTAAATTCGTAAAATTATAGAGTTTTAATACAACTTTATTATACAAATTCTGAATTATAGGTGATTGTTAAAAGTGATTTATATAAAATATAGTAATTAAATATGTTATTAACAAAACGTTTACATTGCGTCATAAAAACTAGTAATAATTAATTTATTTAATTAGTGTAAAGATGAAAGCGTTGTGCTAGTAGCCAAATATAATAATTAATAACTTCTTTTAATTTTAAAAAATGTTTATTTGCAAAGTGTTAGCAAAATAAATTAGACTAACAGATATAAACTATTTTAACTCTAATTAAGGTCATGTATATATATGATTAAACTTATTTTTCGCTATATTTTGCTTATTTTGATATGTCAGCTTATGTCATTGGGATGTACGTCCATCCATATTTTTTTATGGATAGCCATTTATTCTCAACTTTTATAATGTTACATAAACTATTAAAATATATAAATAAATTATTACAAAATATAATACATCCTATTTTCAAACAAGATCGATATAGTCATAATATCTGAATTTTCTCTTTAAATTTTAGTTAGTTATATCACATGTCCTAACACTACGTTTGTTTGAGCAAACAAAATTCTTTCAAATTTTTATCCACTTTTTCCGACTCTTTCGAATCGAAACACATCATAAATATGTTGTTTAATAAGACAAGTATTTCTCTGTTTTATGAAAGCTCAAGTGATTGAATAGTTAAATATTTTTTAACTTAATTACTATTTTATTTTTAATTTCTGGTTTGGGTGTATTTAACAATAATATCTATTTAATAATAAACTTTTTATGAGGTATGAAGATTATAGATGACACAAAAATACCCAAAAACCCCTAATTCGAAAGTTCGATTTTGTGGCAAAACCAATCAACACCCAAAATTATTTCCTAAAATTTATGACTCCACAAAACATGGATTACAAATATATTCTATTTTGCCAAATCCTGTGTGAATAGTTCCACACCATGACCTAAATTTTTAATCAATTTTAATTTTATTGAACATAATTTATACGCGATTATTCGATCATCAATAAGTGCATGTTAATGAAATGAATTTTAATGAAAATGGCTACAATTTGTATGATTAGTCGATTATAATAATGTTTTCAATTTTAAAATTTAAACAGATTACATAACATTAATTCATTATAGTTTAAATTCAATTTCATTGTTATTTAAAAATTTTAAAAGAATTTATTAAAATACTGCATTTCAGTTTAAGTTATTTAAAGTTTTATAATTATAATGTAATTTAATTATAAATAAAAGGGTTTATTCTTAATTCAGAAAATTTATTTTATTGCATCTTTCGTAATTATTTATTAAATCCAGTTATTATTTTTTTATAATAATTTTCGGGTATTTTATATAACTAATTGATAAGAAAGTTTAATATAAACTCCTGTTTTGTTCTAGTAGTTTATATTATGATTTGACTTATTCATAAAATACATAAGTGTAACTTTTAAAGTAACATTTATTAAAAAAATTTAAAGTTATTAAGATAACTTTTTTTAATGACAAATTTATTAATAATTAGTTTTGCCAGAAAATAGTGTTTTTTCTGTTTTTGAAAATTTAAATTGAAGTGTTAATAAATTTTACATTTATTAGTAGATTGTTTGTAATTAAAATGTCATTGAATAAAATTCTAAAAATCGAAATAGAAATGCAATTGAAATCGAAAACCTCTTAAGGAAATGAAAACATTTGAAAATCGTCCTTAAATGTAGTTTATTGGAACTTATAGATACTTAATTCTTATTATTACTCATATAAAGTGCTATGTTCAACGCTTTTTATTTTATCTAATGTATTGTTTATTCAATAATTTATAAAATTTATTTTTTTAAAGCCATAATTTTATTCATCTAAAACAAGTAATTGTCTTTTATTTAAAGGCTATAACTAAAAATACTAATAATATTTTTCTTCTATTTCGATTTATTTTATTCGATTTTTACATTGTGCGTTGTATTTATGGGATAATAGGGTAATTCGATAAGGCGAACACTACTTGACTTTGAAAAATGAAACAAAAAATAAGATATTAATTCATCGTATAAAAGGATTTAATAAGTTTTTATCTGTGATGAAATAATCATTTCAAGATTATATAATGGCAATAAGCAAACAGCTTAAAAATCCAAAGGTGTTTTTAAAACGTGATGTCAATGATATTAGAATAAAGATTTACAAATAAATTATTTAAAAATTACATCGAGATAATTGATACTTGCAATACATTCTCGATCCTTATAGTTGTTTAGCGGATTTTTGCACTATATACAATTGATGCAAACGAAATCAACAGATATAATTTGTATAATTTGTAACACAATCCATTAAGATGTAAAGTGTTTCATTTAGGCAACTATATTCTAATTGGTTAAATTGTTCCAAAATTAATTTCTGTCGAACTCTTTTTCAATGTGTAAATGCAATATAAAACAATTACAATATGGTCATAAAATTCAATTTGCTAAATTTAATGAAAGTTGTTGCATTAATTGTTTAATATTGTTGTGAGTCACAACTAGTAACCCTTAACTGGATGCCAGTACAGGCTCACACAGGCTCTCAAAGCCTTTTACTCATTTCTAGATCATTTTATGGACTCATAGTTAAACACTTAATACATGTTCAACGTGTAACATCTCATACCTTTCAATGTTATTAAACCTCACTTCTATTGTAGACTCCAAACTGTTCACATGTATTGAATAGCTCTAATTAATATAACGCATAACTGTTT
>JAQIXJ010003287.1:0-13182 GCA_034700185.1 Phthiracarus laevigatus
GAAGTGGCTGGTTATGTGAAACGTGTGGCTAACTTCACATTTGTTACCATTCGTAATGCTGGACATAGCACTGTATTCGAAAATCCGAGAGCAGTATATGATATGATCAACAATTTTATTAATTCGAAACCGTTTAATACGGTTACCACAAATAAATCGAGCGTTTAATCAAAAAATTTTAAATAAATAAATTATATAAATTAAAATAATCCGTTAATGACACAAGGGTTAAAAAATAATTTAAATGTTAAACATGTTTAACCAAAATGGTTATTAAGCTCTTAATAACCTTAAGTCCTCATTCTAACCACAACATTAATCGGTTGAGTTTGCATCATCAGTTATTATGCAAGAATATAATTACCATATCTTTATAACGGTATGTAACCATAGACTCTTTCTCTGAAAAATGGCAATTTTTCAAAAAAGCTTATCGATAGCAACGCTCTTTTGTCCTGTCTTTGCATTCGAGATATAATATATGATTTCAGTGCACGAAACTGTATAAAATTATATGAAATTAATAAATTCCTAACTTTGTATAAACATTGTTAACAAACCGAATGATAGTCAACATCAGTGATATCTTCTTGAAATTGAGTGACAAAATCATTGAGATGGACAACAGTCGCCTTTGATTCGTCATTCACGCGAATTATTTGCGACATAACTATTAACAGAATTGCAATCTTCGCTATAATAACAATGACAGCAATAGTGGCCAATCGCACTATTATTCGCTTTGCCTCATCTGATACTAGATATGAGTCACCATTAATTACAATTGGATTTTTTGGAATCATAATTAATATAAATAATTGGTAAATATCTAATAAAATAGTTGCAATGTATAATCCCATGATTGAAGATACCAATACACTCAATGATTTGTTCACATAAAATACTTGATTGGCTGCTTTCTTATAAAAGTGCTTAATTTCGTGAAAATGATTATTATTGGGTACATATTTGCCGATCATATTTTTCATGTAAACATTTATTGCACAGAATTTACTCAGCAATGCCTTTGAAATAGAGAAAATTTGTTGGATAATAAGTACTTATTGCGTAACGCTATTAGATATATATATCTTACCCAACAGAAGACAATGTATACCATAAAAAACAAAATGTACGACACTTCCACGATTAAGTCGAAAAAATAATTGGTTAATAATGTATTTTCGCACATCACACTCACACCTATTGTACGTTCTGTGCGATTTGTTTGATTCTGCACCGCAATATCATTAACGCCGCAATAAGAATCGCGTTTAAGAACCAGTACAGACTCGATAACTTGAATAAAAAATAGCAAAAAGTAAAGCAAAACGATTTTCATGGAATGATGGTGTTTAACATCGTCTATAATAACCAAATCATTTTCGTTCGATTCGAATGATTTCAATAAGTCGTTAAACCTGTAGCCAATAAACCACATCAAATTTATCGGTATAATATACGGAATAACTTTTCCGGCGTTAAGAAGTTGTTGCAAAATGCCGTACGGAATGATACCGTCGATTAATAGCTCTTTAAATATCCAAATTGCGGCCAAAATTATTAAAAGATTTAACACCAATGAATAAATTAATAAAATGCTATTAAAAATCGATTTAATTATCGGCCATTTATTTAATCGAAAACAGAACATCGATTTAAGCCATTGTTTAGTAGTGGTTATGTGCGAGCTTTGATCGATAAATAATTGATGGACTGGTGCTCCAGTAATAATAAGTGGCATTAGCGTCGATGCGAATAGTTTTCGCCAGTATTTCACTTGTTCGCTGTTTCGAACGGTTGTAAATTTTCCTATTAAAATATTGCTGTCGAATGGTTTTTTATTAATTGAATACGCGTGTATTCCCACACTTTCGCTATTTAATTCCATTGTTAAGTCGCAGTCAATCCCCAAATACTTTAACTTTACTTAAATTTTGTTTACATTTATATTGAGAAACTTATTTGTTATTTATATATTGTAGATAAGTTATGAATGTTTGAAAATTAAGCCTTACAATCAAAAACTAAAATGAGATGTAATTTAAATATCGTTATTTATTCAGATGCACACTCATTGTTACTGGTTTTCAACCTTCAATTATCGCAACCATATGCCGTATAAGTGTATTATCATCGTTTATGATTAAGTGAAAGAAAAGTTTTATTTATTAATTTGAATTATTACATCATAGACGTACAATTAGAATCAATAACTAAATATTAATTGAATAGTGAAAATAATTTATATACATAATGTACGGGCGTTTGAGATTTAACTGATTTATCAAGAATTATTTCGTTATCATGCCTTAATATCCGCCTGCCATTCAAACTTTATAGTTACGATGACATTTAGTATTAATCGTGTGATTAACAATTCTTTGTAAAATTGTGTAAACTTATTTCAATGTTTGTTTGCAATTTAAGGGCAGATCTTAAGCAATCTACACTTGTGATTAAATTTGCAAAACGGCAAAAAAACTAAAGTAAAATCAAAAAGAAAGAGCACAAATCTTAAGCGTTAAAAATCCTAAAAACTGTGCAAAAAATATATGAATATATTTAAGATTTCATAGATGTTTTTTGGAAATAAAATAAAATAGTTGTAGATGACATGAATAAAACAATTGACACATTAAAAGATAGAGAGATCACTTTCAAGTAAACATTATATCTATCGCTTATTGGTCTAAGTTGAGTTCAAGCTTTTTTACAAATATTATATAACGTAAAAGTTTTCTGTCTGTGTGTGTGTGTTATACCCTTTATAGTCACCTCCCTTGGTGGCGGCACCCCCTCGACTCCTATATCGTTTGATTCAGCTTAAAGAGAGGAGTGCAAGTCTGGAATTTCGAGGTGGTGGGACCGCTCCTGAAAAAATCGGGGTGGAAAAACTATTTCAATACCTTTATAAGCAGCCCTCCTGAACGTCCGCCCCTCAACACCTATATCCATGGATTCAGATAAAATTGAGGAATTCAAATAATAGGGTTTTCAGGTGGTTGACACCCTTTTTTAAGGAGGGGTCAAAAATAAATTTAAATTCCCCTGCGACGCCTTTATCATTCAACTCAGCTCAAAAACTGAGTAAAAAGAGGTGTCACTTGAGTGTGTGGGCACACCTTAAAGGAAAATTATTGAGTCCTGAATGGTGGGTGGATATCGGGATAAGTCGGTTGGGTTCAAGATTATTCTTGTGGGTTTCGGGATCAGTCTGGTGAGGTTGGGGATCAGTCGGGGTGTGGGGTTGGGGATCTGTACGGGTGTGGTGTTGGGGATCAGTCGGGTGTGGTTTGGGATCAATCGGGTCGGTTTCGGGATCGGTCTGATGGGGTTCGTGAGCAGTCGGATAGGGTTCTTGATCAGTTGGGTGGGGTTTTTGGAACAGTCGGATTAGGTTCGGGATCATTCGGGTGGGATTCGGAATCAGTAGTATAGGATTTGAGTTCAGTAGAATGGGGTTTAGGATAAGTAGGGAGGGTTCGGGATCCGTCGGGCATGGTTCGAGAACAGTTGTGTTGAGTTCGGTATTATTCCGGTGGTGTTGGGTATCAATCTGGTGGTGTTCGGGATAACTCAAATGGCGTTTGAAATCAAACGATCGGGTTCGTGATAAGTTGGGTGGTGTTCGGAATCAGTTTGGTGGGGTACGTGAATAGTCGGGAGAGGTTCGTGATCAGTTGGGTGTAGTTGACTAAATGCTATTAATTGTTTTAAGTTGTTAATGGGTATTCGAAATACTGAGTCATTATCATCATTTTAGATGGGTAGATTTCGAGTCTGGTCGAGTTCGAATTGGGTTGTGTCTGGGTTTGGTGTTCTTGAATAAAAAAGAATGTTCAGTATTTATGACTCATTTAACATGGTAATACCCAATAAAACATTAATAACGTTCTTTATTGTAATCATATAGTAAATAGTCATTTTTTATGCCTTTATAAGTATTAATTATTTTAGATAAGGTTGCAATTGCATTTATAATAGGTACTCCGAGTTTTTAAATAAGGTTTTAGAATGTTCTATAAGGTTCAGGAGTTGTTAGTGACTCATAGAACATAGGGAAATTTTGTGGACCATTTAAAGAGTTGAGGATGAATGGCTGTCCATAAATAAATATAAGATTGCAAACAATATTATAATACAGTTATAAAATAAAAGATTTTGCATTATTTTATAACGAAATGAACACTTAATAACGAACGAAATTTTTATTATGATGCGAGCGAGTGCTCAGAAAAGTTAATAATACAGAACGAAAAATCAGTACACGAATATATATCAATTGTAGTACAAAATGTAATAATAATACTGATAGGAAAACGTTAACGCAGAACAGATTCAAAATGAATGCAAACATGCGCAGAGACTAACGTCTCAATTCCCTCCGATTTAAGCATGGTTTTGGTTCTGTTATCGGAAAGCGATCCCAAACCAGATAATAGAGTGGTTCCGAACGCCATGTATTGATGTCTTCAGCAGATGACAGATAGACGAAAGCGCAATCCGATCGCAGTTTGCATCTCGAAAATCGCTTACCAAACGATTGATGGCAAAGCTTTATCTGTTCGATGAATTCTTTTGGGTCAATTCGTTTCTGGTGATGCGTTCGTTCGATTTCGACATCTGCTTTGTCTGCATACCAAACAGTGAAGACATAATTGCATTCACCGAATCGGCCGATCGATGGGTACTCGTAAAGTCTGTTATGGCTCCCATACAGATCGTTACCAATGAGTCTTCTCGACACTCTTTCTGGTTCTCGGGAGCTTCGATGGTCAACGTCTCCAAGTTCTCCAATAACATGCCCGAAGCCAACCAAAACGCTTTTACTGCCACTTACACCGCTGCCACAGCCAGTTGTCGTTCGTGTTGTAGACGTTTTTGCTGATGGTCGGGACGTGCCAACACATTTTGATACTAATTGGGATCAACGTTAGCCCACACAACAGGATTTTGATCGATTGCGTCCGCCATTACTGTTTGAGTTGAATAGTATATTGTAAGGCATGCCTGAAGTAATTGCTTTCGTAGTGCAAGGGAAGTGTGTGAAATTAGCTTTTGGACGTTAAGGGTTCTCAGAATTTGTGGGTTGGGCCACAAGTAAGTGATTTTGCAGCGCTTCCAAAAATTTTTTCCTTGTGTCACAAAATTTCCAGAATTTATTAATTTTGGTTTCGATGAGTGAGCAGCGGTGGTAGCGCAGAAGAATGACATGTGGTGCACGAAGACTTGCTTCCTAACGTTATACGGTTATAATGAAGACGCGTGTGCTAGTAGTGTGCGAATCGTACCATTAGTTTTGATGTAAGTCTGGTCTAATCGATATGTTTCATGACCAATCTTCTCAGATATGACACACGGTGCGACAAATGTATGTGACAGTTTGCTATTGGTCGGATGATTAGATGGAATTCGCCTATTAACATAATCGCCGATTTCAAACGTTGATTTTTTGTGTTTTGATTCGTGCTCAGCTTTTCGACAGAGCTGTTGGCTACGCGAAGCATATACTGTTTTAGATCGTACTTCTTCCAGTGAATTGTTTGGTTTTGGAAAGCCAGGTATGACGAATCCGAATTGTAGAAATCGCGGTGCAAATCCTGTTGTCGTATGCGGTTGATCGTTATAAAAAAAAGCCTTTCATAGTTTCGATTTTGAATTATCTGCGAGCACTAGTCGAATGCCTCACATTATTGTGTCATTGGCCTTTTCACATATTCCATTAGATTGATGTCGCTTTCTTCAACCCAAAAGGAAGAACTAAGAATTTGTATTGACCGACAGGTGTCACAAAAGCGGTCAATTCAATAGAGTCCGGATGCAGTCTCACGTGCCAATAGCCTCACGCCTCGTCAATCTTCGATAGTACGCGAGTAGCCCACAGTTTGTTTACCATGTCAATCACTATTGGTAGAGGTTGACGCTCAATGATAGTTTGTTCGTTGAGCCAACGATAGTCAACAACAGGACGCGTGGTGTTTCCTTTTGGCAAAGCAAACATTGGTGATTGTATAGCGAACATGAAGGACGTCTGTTGCCTTTAGCCAACATGTCATCAATGTGTCGCTTAAGCTCTGCATTTCGTTTCGGTGATAAGCAGGGTGTCCCAGAGGGGGGTGCTGGAAGGGGTTACCCCCCCAAGAATTCTCAAAAAGTTGACCCCTCCTATCTAAAAAATGAAAAGTGTAATCTCAATGGGGGAAAAAATTTTTTTAACGCTTTTTTGACCGATTGCAGAAAAATTGTCGCTTAAATCCGAGTAGTTTGACCCCCCCCTAAAATTTTTAAAAAGTCGGAAAGTAACCTCCCCCCAGACCAACACAGTCTGGGACACCCTGGTGATAAGCGATAAGGTCTTTTGAAGAACGGGACTGAGCCTGGTTTCTGTCGATTGAGGTACGCAAAATCCTTGTTTCAGTCAATGTCTTTGTCGTCTTTTGCGAAAAGCTGATCATATTCAGTTAGTAGGTCTTCAAGCGTTTCTGATTTAGAATTCTGTTCTTTTAACACCTTGTTCAAGTGAAGGATGAATGCATTTGGTTTCGAGTCATTTGAAAAGTCGAAACTTAAGCCTAAAGAACGCGCAGAATCAAGACTAAATAGGCCATTCTGTTCTAGATTAGATAAAACATAGACATTGATTGTCTTCGTTGACTGACAAATGGTCATGCTAGCGTTTACACTGCCACACGTGCCAGCAGTGCCTTCTTCTTGAATAACAGGGACTGCCATGTTCGGGTCTGGATCAAGTTAATTCGAATTGCTATCCTAAGAGAAATAACCGTTATGGATGAGCCAGTGTCCACTAATAAGCGTACTGGGTAACCATTTAACTTCACGTCATATGATAAGAAAGCGCTAGAAACAGCGTTAACACTTGCGTTTACTGTTGCCTTTGTTCCGGTTGCGTTAGTTGCACCAGTTAACACATTAAATGTATTTCGTAGTGAACTTTGTCGATGCCGATGTCGATGGTATTCCACCCTTTCTTGAGAAGAACAGTAACGACACGGATCATTAAGTAAGGCACTGTTGTCTTGTTTCCTGTTTCGAGCGTGTTTCCGGTTGCGATCGCCATCTTGTACTGGGAATGATCGTTGTGTTCTTTCACTGTCAGTCTGGTATTAGTTTGATTGCTGTGGTTAAAAGCGTCTGTTTTTGGCATCTTCTA
Organism: Phthiracarus laevigatus; assembly: GCA_034700185.1. Classification (NCBI taxonomy): domain Eukaryota; kingdom Metazoa; phylum Arthropoda; class Arachnida; order Sarcoptiformes; family Phthiracaridae; genus Phthiracarus; species Phthiracarus laevigatus. Next base: position 7,175 of record JAQIXJ010003287.1, read on the forward strand.
TGGCCTAAGCTATTTCGAGCTACGAGTTCGTAGAAAGCGGGCGAGTGGCCGCTATCTGTGTTCGGTAGAGTTCGGGCTTGCCTTCGGTAAGCATTGCCACTTGATTTAATTCTTTTGTTACCGACGAATCCAATAGTCTACGTTTCGAGTTGTAATAGTCTAAAATTGTTTCCCGCGGTGCTAATACACGTTTAGTTGCCTCCACGAGTGGGTTCACGGTGACGAGACCAAAGAGTTGAATCATTAGCTGTCGGCACTCTGTCCATGGGATATCGTTATATCTTTGAAGAATGTCACGCGCTAACCAGTTGATCTCATCGCCTGAAACATGTCTGCCTAAGGTGGTAAGTCGTTCGTGTTCGTTAAAGCCAATAGTTACGAGTTCGAAAATGTCGAGCCATGGGTCAACCTTTATCTTAGAATCGCTTTCCGTATACTTCTCGCACAGAAAACCAGAAGGCATTAATGATAGCTGGCTGTGAACACGATCTGTGATATCATTGTTTGAGATAGTGCTACCACTGTTAGCAATATGGATGACAGGAGCACTTGAAAATAAACTGGATGTGGTTCTGTTCCCACAGTTCCCACGGGTTCGTCTTAAATGAGTCGATGATCTAAGCGGTATTTGTCTATTACGGAGATTGATAGACATGTCGAATGATTTCGGGTTTCGAGTATACACGAGCTTCTGATTAATTCGGTGATTGAATTAAGAATTACCGACTGCGCCAATTATAACCAAATGAACACTTTGTAACGAACGTAATTTTTATAAAGATGTGAGCGTGTGCTCAGAATCGTTAATAATATAGAACGAAAAACTAGTACACGAATATATATCAATTGTAGAACAAAAGGTAATAATAATAATGATAGGAAAACGTTAACACATACAAAATGAATGCAATCATGCGCAGAGACTATCTTCTCAATTTAAAATATAGTTATACAATTTGGAGTCTACAATAAAAGTGAGATTCACTAAATTTTAATAGTAAGAATACCTGTTTTTGATTATTATTTTAAAACTTTTTCCGGAATTTATTGATATGATTTGCCTCAAACAGTTTTGTCTCTAAGTCTAACTTCTTTAAAATATGAAAAAATATAATATTTATCTACAGAATCGATATTGTTATATATAAATTTTATGATATAATGATATTTTCGGAAAAAAACGTAAATTTTGTTATTTTTTTATGGTTGTCATTTTATTTTATTAACATTACGCTACACATTCACTAACACTAATGTTTTGAACGAACATGTTTCCAGTTTTTTTTTCACTTCCAGTCTGAGATCGGTGCAAATTTTTAATTAGCAGACTCGTGCGACCAGAATTTCCCTGTTTTCTGACCTCTCAAGTGATTGAATATTTTTGTATTTGTTTAACTATTGACATTTTATTTTTTAATCCGGTATGGGTGGTCAATTTGGATTTTAAGAATTTTGTTTGATATGTCTAGTCCATACCTATTTAATAATAACTAGAACCCTGAAAAATATTTTAGGGTTCAGGTTAGAATATTGATTAGTGTATTGATTCAAACCAAAATATTCAAAATATAATTAACTAAAACAGACTAAAATTATGATTATTACAGATTCTATTTTACTAATTTTCACTAATTTTTTTTATTGATGAGTGGATAAAAAGTTTATTGCAGTTAATAATAAAATAATATTTAAAGTTTTCTTCAGTAAATAACAATCTTGTTTCATTTAAAAAAAGCTAAAATTTTGAACATCACTCAACATCTCATGTAGTGATAGGAAAAAATTTAACTAAAGATATTTCTTCTGGAGATAATTGAATATTATAGTCTGATTTTCTACTATGTCTAGAATATCTTAAATTAGTTAAACGCGGCTTTCCTGATTTATGCATTTTGCAAATAATTATTTATTATTGATTTTATAAAAGATTGCACAAAAATAGTGCAATAATTATGTTTCAAATATACATAATGAACTGCACTTATAGTTTTTCTGCAAAATAATTAGAAAATATTTGATATTTTTTTATCTTACTTTGCAAATTTGTCAGATATATGGATTTGACTATGTCTATCCGTCTGTCTATCCGTCCGTCCGTTCGTGCACACTCTTATTTTAATAAAGGGATTTTGATCTTAACTTTAATAAAGGGATTTTACCAGTTTCTTATGTTAATAAAGGAACTATTACCTATTTCTTATGCTAATAAAGGGATTTTAAGGTTATTAAGAAAGTATGCACATTAAAGGGGTAACATATCACCAAAATTAATTCAAATAAGCCAAAATTTATGTTAAATATTGAGTGGCTTATGCCGCTTTTTTGGAAATATAACAAAATTACGGCTCATAAATAGCAAAAAATTGGCTAATATATACAAATTTAGGCAATAATTACAAAAATTAACAATAAAATTTTAGCGGAATATGCCATTTTTTGCCATAAAAATAGAGATTTTCAGACTCAAAATAGCAAAAAATTACAGAAAAACTAGCCAAAATGGGAAAAATTAGGCAAAAATGAAAAAATTTGAATAATACCAAAAGTGCTATATGCCAGTTAGGACTATAAAACCGTATGGAACCCGTTATAAAGTGATTTATGCCAGAATTTTCAATGATATGTGCTTTTAATCAAAGTGGCATATGCCGGTTTTCAAATGAATTATACTGTTTAGCAAAGTGTCATATGCCGTTTTGGACTATAATATAGTATGGAACCCGTTATAAAGTGATTTATGCCAGAATTTTCAATGATATGTGCTGTTTATCAAAGTGGCGTATGCCGGTTTTCAAATGAATTATACTGTTTAGCAAAGTGGCATCTTCAGTAGAATCTGATGAATTTTTATAATGAAAAACCATATTAATAGGCGTCATTTAATGCTTTACTTTAATAACTACAGAACTATATTGTTGTTAAAGTACTTCAGAGAGTGTATCATGAATTTTAGTTCATTTATCATTAAGACTTCGAAGAGTAAAGGTCACGCAATTTTTTTCAAATTTAATTAGTTTTTATATGGAAGCAAGAAGTAAACGTAACAAAGTGAGAATGAAGGAATTGAGAGCGAGAGAAGATTATCGGAAAAAAGAGAAGGAAAAGAACACACTCGCGCACAAAATAGCTCGTCAAGACCAGGATAGGAGGCGCGAAGAACAAGAAAGGAATACGATCGCGCATATAACAGCTCGTCAAGACCAGGATAGGAGGCGCAAAGAAAAAAAAAGGAATAAGATATCGCAAATAACAGCTCGTCAAGACCAGGATTGGAGGCGCGAAGAACAATGTAGAGACACGATCGCGCATATAACAGCTCGTCAAGTCCAGGATAGGAGGCGCGAAGAACAAGAAAGGAATACGATCGCGCATGTTACAGCACGTCAAGACCCGGATAGGAGGCTCAAAGAACAGGAAAGAGATTCGAGTGCGCATTGGTTGTCAAGGCTTACTAAATATGACAATATTGGTTTCGAAGAAATTCTCAAACAATACGAAGCCAATATTCTAAATGGACCAAAATTTATTTGTGACAGCTGCAACGGTCTTTGGTTTGCATCTTCGATAACAAAGACAAATGCGAGCAAACTCTATAAGAAAGGATTAAGTCAAGAGTTTTTGATAAGTGTTTTTCCAACAATGTCAACAGCTGTCAAGTTATGTCAGTCATGTCATCGGGATGTAGTTCAGGGTAGGTTACCAAAACTTTGTACTAAAAATGGTTTCCTGTTTAATAAAATACCTATAGAACTACAAAACCTTTCAACACTTGAAGAACGTATGATATCACCGCGCATATTATTCATGCAAATAAGACCGCTTGGAGTCGATAAACAATATGGTCTACAAGGCAATGTAGTCAACGTTCCAATTTCTGTTGACACTTCTGTATGTTTACTACCTAGATCCTTTGACAACACACATACAGTTCAAATTAAGATCAAAAGGAAAATGATTTATAAGTCACATTATCAGTTTGAATCAGTCCGTCCAGCCGTAATTTACAACGCTGATAAGTATCTAATAACAACTCCTCTGTACATAGCAGAAAAAATTAGCATAACTAATGAATGGATTTCAAACCACAACAATGAAATAGAAGATTTTATTATTCATGAAGAAGATAAAATAATTGACAAAACGTTAAACGAAACAAATGAAATGGAATGGGAAGAAGTGGATGAACCAGATAATGTTATTTCAAATTCAACATTATGGCATGATAACTGTACGGCCATAGCGTTTGCACCTGGCGAAGGTAATCATCCACTGTCGCTATTTAAAGACACATTTGTTGAAGAACTGTCTTTCCCATCCATTTACGGAGGATATGAGCGAAAATATTCCCACTCGTCCTACGTTGATATATGTAAATGGGAGCTCCGTCATAAAGAAAGGCGAAGTTGTAAAACAGATAAAATCTTCTTTATGTACAAGAAAAGGCAAATTAAAATGTTAACAGAGCAGATAAATCTTCATTTGCGAAAAACACGTAGAAACCAATTAGTTACTGCGGGTCAACTATTAAATAACGAATTTGTTGATAGGTTATGTAAAGTTGATGACGGGTATAAGTTTCTAAAAGTCGATAGATCATCTCCAGTGTATTGGCAAGAACGTAAACGTGAAGTGTTAGCAATGATTCGCCAGTTAGGATTGCCTACACTGTTTGTGACGTTTTCAGCTGCGGAAACCAAATGGATAGAACTTATAGTGATTTTGATGAAAACGGTCAGAGGAATTGATATTAAGGAAGAAGATGCAGTTAAATTGGATTATCAACAAAAATGCGAGTTAATTGGCAGAGATCCAGTAACTTGTGCGAGATATTTCGATAAACGCATTAGAGAACTATTTCGAGTTCTCGAGCACTCAAAAGGTCCATTTAAAGAAAATCCTATTATTGACTCATACTTACGAGTCGAGTTTCAACATCGAGGCAGTCCACATGTGCATTGTTTACTGTGGATGAAAGACACTCCAGTATACCGAAAACGAGCAATTAATCAAGCTTGCATCGATTTTATTGATAAATACGTCACCGTTGAAAGTTCAATACTTGAGAGTGAATTACAACCATTAATTGCACTACAGACGCACCGGCATTCTTTTTCATGCAAAAAGTTTAAAGGTAATGAAACTGTGTGTCGTTTCGATTTTCCGCAGCTACCGATTCCATATACAATGATTCTTGAACCGTTGGAATTCAACGAATTTAAAGATAGTTACAACAGTGCATTCATGAAATTGAAGAGTAGCTTAAAGAACAGCCAGAATTTTGATGATTTTCAGACGTTTTTAAAACATCACGGTATCACACTGAAAGATTACGTTCTAATTTTAAGATCTCAGATAAAACATGCAAAAGTATTCGTTAAAAGAAATTTAAATGACTTAAAAACTAATAATTATAACAGCAAAATTCTAAAGTTACATCGAGCTAATATGGACATACAGTTCATACTGGACCCTTACAGCTGTGTCCAGTATATTCTGAATTATTTGAACAAAGCCGAACGCGGTATGTCAAAACTTTTAAAGGATGCAGTGGAAGAAGTAAAGGCGGGTAATTACAGTATTCGTGATCGTTTAAAAATTGTAGGTGATAGATACTTAAACGCAACTGAAATAAGCGCTCAAGAAGCTGTTTATCAGCTATTATCTATGGATATGTCAAGATGCAGTCGGTCACATGTTTTCATAAATACAGGAGAACAGCACGAAAGGTATACTTTAGTAAAATCAGAAAATCAACTAAAAAGCCTCGATATTGACTCTACAGATATATATCAAACAAACTCTATAGAGTATTATTCACACAGACCCGAAAGCCTAACTGAGATTTGTTTAGCTGATTTTATAGCAGAGTTCAATAGACATAAAAACAGACCAACAAAAAAAGACAATTTAACAAATAATAACAATGAAGACATTGAAGAAAATGAAGTAGAGTCAGGTGAAATGTATTTAATGAAAAACAATAGTGGTTATTTAGAAAAGCGCCGAAA
>JAQIXJ010003288.1:0-13178 GCA_034700185.1 Phthiracarus laevigatus
TTAGTGTCCACACCATCTAGCAGTGTATATTCCTGTTCAATTCCAAACCATGGATGCTCATCAGCGGCCAAATCCATAACCGCTTTACACGTGTGTCGATGATTCGATTCGGTCGGGTTTTTATTGTAACGAATAGTCTCACACATCACTAGTTTATTATTTCCGCCACGAAACGGGTCTTTGTAGAGCTGGACTGGCAGTAGATAAACGTCTGCATTACTTCCATCCGCTTGACCTGTGGAAGAACCATCGAAATTCCAAATTGGCAGCTCATCTGCGGTTTGTGGCACAAATGATACGGTTTTTGTTTTTGCCCGAACGTGTTCTCCAGAGCCATCGATCCATACGTACATCACCTGTACCTGATCTGATGGCTGCGGTAAAGCCAAATATTTCGATAGTATTGAAGCGTTAGACACCATCGAAGTTGCCATATTGTCTGCTAATTTTGATTGATTAATAGCGCATATAATTGCATAAAAGTTTGTACCTTTATATGTGATTTGCGTAATTTCAATCAGTCAGAGCTGTTCTAAACTTTGTACTTAATCTGTGAAACAGCAAAACGCGATTAACTGTAAACTGTTTAATAGATTTTTTTCCTAGAATTGAAATTAGTTTGAGCAGCGGTAGCAACAAAACACAAATAGAAGCTTTAAAACTAATAAAGTTTTAACTTTATTTGACGTCAAAATGACTGAGAGAGAAATTAGTTTCACAACTGTTATATATATATATACGACGAAAGAATTAATTGTTTATCAAGGACTTGTTGACATTATCTATTGAAACACTAACCAAAACAATTTTCTCTCTTATTTATCAGTGTTGAGGGACATCATTAAATCGGTTACAATCATATATTTATTTGCCAAAAAATATCATTATGCCCATCATTATTATAATTTATAATTTATAATGGTCTTTGCTATTTTTTTGTACAAAATTTTTTTTTCATTCAAATAAAAATAACACAAATATAATTGAAATAAATGAATGCATGCGTAGGAAATTTATCGTTATTGCGTTATTTCATGTAAGCTTGAATAATATATGTAAATCTGAGAGATAGCAAATAAAACATTTGTTATTTCATTTCATAAAGATAATTATCAATAACAAAATTAAGCAAACTAAAAATAATTACAAATAATAACTTGTGGTGGAAAACTTGTTTACGAACTCGTAAATACTATTTTTTTAATCGCGTGATTGTCATACGAGGCTTTTGGAGTTTTCATCAGAAAATATTTTTATTTTTTATTACTAAATTTTTTTCTCTAGACATTTTTGAAACAAGTTGCAGTCACAGGCACGTACGCCGATCACACACACACATTGCGAGAAAAATGTATGTGTTATTATTACGTTTACAGAAAACTAAATTTATATTTTCACGTGATTAGGTTGAAGTAAGTAGTAATAATCATTATTTCGCTGATGTATTAGAAATTAAGATAAAAAGTTTAATGCTTACGCTGCACATTACACAACGATACGAATTAAATGTAATTTATAACCAATAAAATTAAATTCTATTATAATTTTGTTGAGCAAATGTTATTCAAGTAAATGTCAAATTATGATAACACGCAAAGTTACGAATTTAGCCGACACACCAAAAATTATTTTTAATTAATTTTAAAAAATTTACCTGATAAAAACCAAAATATGAAGAATACAATAAAACATATATATATGTAATATCTATATGGTACACATTAGCGTAATGCAGCGAATTGCTATATAAAACTAAGTTTATTTTATAGTTATACTAAATTTACTTTATAATATTTTCTCAGAAAGCATTGGTAATGTTTATCAAGGACTTAGAAATAAATAAAGAGACTGCACATGTGAGGGATACCAACGAAATGAAAACAATGAGAGCTAAATCAATACTATAACTAAAGCAAAATAGTTGGATATGCGCAGTAAGTGTAACAGATTGTCATAAATAGAGATGGAAAATTGGAGACAAAATTTTTAATAAAAAGGTGACAAAAAAGGTGACACATAATTTTTAAAATGGAGACAAAATTTGAGACAATTGGAGACACTAAAACTCATATGTAATCTTCACAATCGTATTTTAGAAATGCGTTTTGTTGTACAATCATATACATAATTAAGTTTTTTTAACGTTGTCTACTATCAGTTAATAAATTTTTACAAAGAGAAAATGATCGTTCAACGTCAACAGATACTAATGAAACAACGAATTTGCATTTTGACATTTGGATCTAAGGTTCCATCAACTCCTGTCGGTTTCCTAATCCACTCTAAGTATTTATTTTTTAATTTTTTTAACTTCTTTCAATTTTAGTTTTGTGATTTTTAAATGCGAAATAATTTATAAAATGTTGTAAATTGGGGACAATTGGAGATATTATTTCTATTTTAGAGGCATATCTCCAAAAGAAGACAAAAATTTTGTTTTGGAGACAATGAAGACAAATGTGGACAATGTATCCGAATTCCCATCTCTATTAATGGTGAACTTTTTACGGGTGCGTTTGGATCTTCTCTAGACATTGGATATCTTGCATAGCGATACTGAATAACTTATACATCGATGGTTTGCGGAAATATAGCGGTCTTGCTTCAAGGTATCTGCTGGCAAAACTATTCATTGAATTTTCATAGTCAATTTTCGTCTTTTTCTTTTATACAGTCGTCGTCGTGGTTTGGGGAAAACTTTACTCTTGTCATCAATATTGTTCCCTTAATTATGAATATCATTTATGTAGAAAAGTACCATTAAAATTCAAATAAATTCATTAATAATTAGAGATGTAATTTTAGGCTGAGCCTAAGCCTTTACGGTAGGCTATAGGATGAATGGATAAGTGTGCTGGAAGGCTCCAAAAAATTATCTAGGCTTAAATATATGGGAAAAATGATAAATTAAAGTTTAAAATTTGTTTATAAACCTAGCTAAAGTTAAGCTGTATAACTAAATCGAAAAAATTTATATTTGTTTTTGAATAAAAGCTAAGGCATACTATTTTTTATATGACTTAATAATCATTTTTAATTTAAGTGAAATTATTTTTAACAAGCTAAATAATTGATTACATGAACTTCTTCGTGGTATACGTTAAACGTTTGCTGATCCAATAAATCGGTAAAATCTGGTGCTACATATATCGGTAAAGGTATTAAACAACTGATTGCTGATGGAAAAATTAAACTCGAAGACCTATACATCGTGAGCAAACTAGAGAGCAATTATCACAGCCGTTCGTTAGTCGCCACAGGAATTAAGAAATCACTGTCTAATCTTGGTATCAGTTATTTGGACTTATATTTGGTTCACTTTCCAGTCAACGATAACACATTAGTGGACACTTGGAAAGGTATGAAAGATGCGCACACAGCAGGATTGACTTAATCGATTGGTGTATCGAATTTCAACGAGAAAGAAGTGGACCTGATTTTAGCGAACGCTACCGTAAAACCGGTTACGAATCGTGTACTAACTAATCCGTATAAGACTTAGAAAGCGCTGCTTACATACTTAACGAGCAAAAACATAACAATGACTGCGTACAGTTTGTTGGGTGGCGACGAAGATGTTGCGAATTTGATTGCTGAACAGAAAATTTTGACGATTGCTAAAGCGCATAACGTGACCGGTGCTCAAGTCGTGCTGCGCTACCAAATTGAGAGAAATGTGATCGCTATTCCCAAAACTATACATAAGAAGTATTAGATCGAAGATTTTGATTTGTTCAGCTTTAAACTTACTGCCGCTGAAATTGCGAGCATTGAAACGTTGAATAAAGGATAAAAATTTACTCGATAATAATTCAAGCTAAACGTTATGCTACTAATTGATAATAAAGTTTGTTTTAAATTTTAATTTTAGATACGTAGAGTTTATTTATTTGTTTACTGTTATCATCTATTATTAGCGCCTCTTGGATTGTATCCGAAATAAAGTGGAGTTAGAGTAATAGTAGATTGAGACTGATTATTCTTGAATTAAGCAATCAATAATCTGTAATGAATCGAAAGGTGTTGTTTCGTTTTTGTTTTCATATTTGTTTGGACAAATGAAATGAATTAGAATTGAAATGTCAGATTTATCACGATTAATGTTCCAATAGTACAACAGAGGTCTCTAACTCTAGATATTTTTATCTCACTTTATAATAGTCGAGATATTGGATTTTTTCGTCAACTGATGTGTTTCGAAATTTGCCACTCAATTATCATTCTTCCTATGATACCATCCGTATACTCTTTCAAAATTGTTAATCCCATTCGTCCATTCATATTCGTCATCCGTTAAATTTCGAAAGTTCGTTAGCAATAAAATATTTCTGAGAAAAAGCAATAAAAAATTATATATGGTGTGCCATATGTTTAATTGTTGTGCCAGAGTTAATAGCCTTATAGGCTATTTAGTATTTACGGTGGGATCCCAGCGGTATTTGCAGCCACTTCAAAAACCAATGTAATTCTAAAATTAATCATAATTTACATATCTTGCATTTAAAACTTGTCATTTTTATGTAAATATTAAAATATCAGTAATAATGTATGTGATTACTTGTGATAATTTTCATTTTTAAAAACTTAATTTAAAACACCCAAAGAACATTAACAAATGTTTTTATTAAAGATATAAAATTACATTTGAAAAGCTTATTTTTAGAGAACGTAAATTAAATTTAGCAACTCTTTAATTCAATCATTGCATACTCACTTAATTTGATCAATTATTAACAAAACAAATTTAAAACTATAAAAATAAAGTATAATTAATATAATAAGACCATTTTTATAAAAATAATTAATTAATGTTTACTTTTTTGAATACGCATCACGTTGACATTAGAGAGCTGCTTGCATTGCTTTTTTTCACTGAAAATACAAAGAATAAAAAGTTGAAATATTCAATAAAAAAATTAGATTTCTTATTTGTTGCTCTCTCTCTCTATCTACTGTTCCCCTCTACCACACACTCTATCTCTCCTGTCTGGCTTTCTCTTCACTCCGCAAACAGCACATTTTGCTCTATCAGGTTCGCTTAATCCCTCGCACCCTCCTGATCCGCGGATTTTGACTCATATTTTTTAGTAGTTTTACAGCTTAAGCACTATACACTCATCAGCCGAAATAAAATGAATTAATTTAACTATGGATTGGCTTAATATACAAAATATTTAATAATATTGTTTTCTCATTTTTTAATTTCATAATTTGAAAAGGTTTGCCATAATATAGTTTTTATTATTTGCAATAGTTTGCTATAAAATAGTTCAGAATAATTATTATACAAAATAATGAAAAGGTGTTCAATAACGGGTACTAATTTGCAAAAATCTAAAACATGAATATATTTTTAAATTACTACAAAGTTATTGATTGTTATTTCCAATTACTCAATTTCTAAACTCATAATCTTAATTCTAACAAAAGTAGTTATACGTATTGACAGTAAGTTTTTCTGATTGGTTGCCAAACTTAATGTATTTATTTATTTAAATTGATTCATATCAATCTTAATTATTGTTCATTCGTGCTACACTAACCCTTAATATAAATTGAAAAAATAAACTCAACATCAAACCAAATAATTTACATAGATTTTGTTCAAAATAAAGTTATATAAAAAAGTTAATTAAAACCTAATTTTATTTCTAGTATCCAATTTAATTATTCAAATGTCATTACATTTACAATAATAGTCTTATCATTAAATATTTAATAACTACAAATGTATTTTTAGGTCTATTCTCTTATAGAAAATTATTGGAATTCGTGTTTATTTTTAGTTTTTTTATTTTGATTATTGTGAGTAATGCAGAGCAAACACAAATGATTTCATTTTTGTTTTATAGCTCTGAGCATTATAAGTAATTGATGAATTATGATCAAATTGCAAAATTTTTTGATGCGCAATAATTATCAAAGGATGTTTATATTGATTTTTAAAGCCTATATTAAGTCTTATGGAATATTCAATTAAGCTTTAAAACTTTTGAAAATACAATTATGCAATATAAAATGTTTATAATACAGCCTTTTATTATTAAATTTTAATATATATAAGAAAATAACTTAACATTAGACAGAAAAATTTATATTAATACCATTATAACATTTAATTTGCAATGCATTTACAACTCAAACATTTTTTCGCAAATAAAAAGGTTTTTCATTCAATTCTTCAATTAAACATTTTTTTTGCATCCAAGTCATAAGTGTTGAATGTTGTGCCGCGTTTATTTGTTCAGTTTTGATAAATAAAATGCTATCAAAAGCATGCAATAATGCATACAACATAAATTTCTTATAAACATAACGAATAATAACTAATAGACTTAGAATTTAAACAAGAATGAACATAAAATAAGTTCACACTTCAGTTTAAGAAGTCTCGTAACAAATTCTTATAACAATTGCGAAGTATATTTCCAAACTTTTATTTATGGAATATTTATAATTTGGCCTCGTTTTTGATGACCATTCTGTTCGCGTGAGTGAGGTGTGCACTTTTATTGCACTTTTAATATTCATTACTCGAGAGGAGGGATTCCACGATTAAAGTGGTTCGCCATTTTTATCACATATTCAATTCCACATAAAGCTCATTGGAATTTCAATCAAAATCCGAAATACGTTTTAACTTGTTATTACTAAACTTGTTATTTCTAATCATTAAAAAACAAAGGATGTAAAAAATTCGATTTCGAAACCCTGCTTCGGTAGAAAAAAACGTGAATTTATTTATTGTAAAATAGGTTTGAAACAAGTTAGCGCATTAAAGATGTTACGTTTTTTATCATTGAATTAAATACAGAGTACAATCACCAAATACATGGCAATGTTACATATGTTGTAACAGTATCGGCCTCTACTTAAGAGACAAAATTTTTGTTTCTACTGCATTATTCTTAGCTCACTTTATAAAACTAGAGATATTGGTATTGACATTTCTGTCCGTGACTATGTAGACTTTTTTTATTTTTTTTATTTTTTTCAATTTTATATAATTGACATAAAAGTTTGTTAATGTTAGTTATAACCAAATTTGATATAGTTGGAAATTTTTTGAAAATGTTTTTAATGCATTGGTAAAAATATTGTTTCAAAAGTACTTGAGAGAGTGTTCATTAAAATTTGTCTCAGTAATGATTTAGACTTAAGAGAGTGAACAACTTTTTGAAAGGTAAGTCAATTTATTAGAATGCATTAAAAAAAATTTTAATTTCTTTTTTAATTATTTAATTTAGATGATATTTGAAAGAAGTATAGTTAAAAATAGTTTGAAAAATATTTTAAGGCAATTTTCATTTATACTGTTGCAAAAAAACTTTTAAGAGTGATTATTGAAATTTAACGGAGTAGTCATTCAGACTTCAGAGAGTGGGCAACGACTATTTATGATAATATTAGCAAATTTTTCATTTTATAGACTATCAACTAAATAAACATTTCAACAATATGTATTCGAAATAAGAAAACATCCAACAATAACGTTAGATAGATAATAATGCCATTGCTTTAGCACATGGAGAGGGAAAATTAGCGTTATGTCTTCTTCGAGACATAAAAGATGTGTAATGGTCATTTTCTACTCCATACTGTGGTCACGCGCGTAAACAAAGTAAAGACATCACGTAAACAAAAATTTGTAAACGAGAATTAAAACATAAATTTAGAAGCTGTTGTGTTATTTCGAAAATATTTTTCAAGTTCAAAAAAGAATATCAAATGATTACTCAATAGATTTCATTACATCTAGGGAAACGAGATCAAAAGCAAAAGTTACAGCAGGTTAAATAATAAATAAAAATTTTGTAAAGAATTTTTGTAAATTCGATGACGGATAAAATTTGTTACGTGTTGACTGTTCGTCGGCTGTTTACTGGAACCTCGAAAGAAACAGTTATTAGCAATGATTCGTTAATTAGAATTTCCGACATTGTTTGACACATTTTCTGCAGCTGAGACAAGTTGGAATGAACTTTTGGTTAATCTTAAAAGGACAGTTTATAACGTTGATATAACGAAAACTGAAACAGAAAATCTTCGTTTAAGTGAACGTTGCGATTTAATTAAACTTGATCCAGATAAATGATGGCGTTACTTTGACAAGCGTTTAAGAGAATTATTTCGAATACTTCAACGTCAAAAAATACCTTTCAGTGACTATGCTATAACTGACTCATAAATATCCGTTCGGAGTTCAAAAAACGCGTGAGTCCGCGAGTACATTGTTTGATGTGGTTGCATGGTTCTGCCATCTTTTCGAAGTATGATAGCTTATCAGTCGAGAAAGTCGTTTGGTTGATCAATATTTCAGAACCAATAGTGAAGATTTGGAAGAAAACTTTATTGGATTACAAACACATCAGCATTCATTCTAATGCAAAATATTAATTGTAGAATCTAACGTGTAGGTTTCGTATTTCACGATTTCCATTGCAATCTACGGTTATATTGGAACCAAAAGATTATTCAGAAGTTTCAGAAAACTAGATAGAAATACATCAAAAACTAATTAACACTTAAACTATAATAGATAAAGAAAAATTGATTATTTTCATCATGAATTCAACCTAAGTTACTATACATACATATAAGTTATTAGATAAAAGTTTAAAGATCCAAAAATATTTTAAAAACGACGTGTAATTGTACGGATAAATGGATTTAATCCGGAACTACTGCAACTGAATCGCGCTAATATGGATATACAGTTTATTCTGGATACATCTAGCTGTGTGCAAAATCATAATGTCTAACCTCAATAAACTTGATAATGGAATGTCCAAACTTCTGAAAGAAGCTGTCAAAGAAGTGAAAGCAGGTAACTAAAATATTCCATAACGACTGAAAATAAATGGCTACAGAAATTTTAACGCATCAGAAATTTCGGTACACGAAGAGGTATTACATTTACTACCTATTTATTTATCAAGATCATATAGTGGACTCGTTTTCATTAATATCAGTGTAATGAAGAAATGAAATAGAATATTAAAACCAGAGAAAGATCTTTTAGCGTTAGAAAGAGAATCGACTGATATATACCAAACGGATAATTTAAACTACTATATTCTGCATACTGAATATTAGAATGAATTGTGTTTAGCTGATTTTTCTACAATGCATAACAGATGCAAACGGATCCCAAGTAAAATAAAAAACAAATCTAATCTATGTCGTTAACGAAGACGATGAAACAGATGAAAAACCTTTGGAGAAGTTTATGAATTGATGTTGTCAGATATTTGGAATATAAAATTAAATAAAAAGTTATACGTTTATGTAGTTTTAACGTTAAAATCGATATAAATAATTTAAAAACAGGAATGCCAACTTTTTAGCCATAATTTGACAAACGGAGTGAACTATAAAATGTTAACATCTATAAAAATTACAATGACTATTTACACACAATTAACAAAATCTTTAAAATATACTTCGATAAATGGTTTGACAACTAGTAATGAAAAAAATTTTCGTGTTATTGTGATATTGATTTGAATATCACTCAAGATGAAGAAAATATCGAAAAACCTCAAGAATAATTCGAAACCAGTTAGCTTGCTGCATGATATATGTAATGAGCTCACAAACTTGTAGTGCGAAAAACTTTTAACACAAAATATAAACCGGAAGAAGAGTAATTACAACCTTAGTTACCCAAGGACAGAAAAGCAATGGGTCAGATACTGAAAATCTCAAGTTTTAGAGGGGGTCGAAAACTCATCGAGTTTAAACCACAATCTTTTAGTCTTATAAACAAAATAAGAAGTTGGTGAAAATACCTCTATTAAAGTAAGAAAATGGTAAAATCCGTTTCTTAAAGTAAAAAATTGGTAAAATCCCTTTATTCGCATAAGAAATTGGTGAAAATCTTTTAATTAACATAAGAGTGTGCACGGACGGAAGGACATACCCAAATCGATATATACGACAAATTTGCAGTCAGATAAAAAAATTTTCAGCCAGAAAATAGCATGTTTTAAATACATTCTCCATTTTTCATGTGGTGCTCAACTTTTCAAGACTTCTAGTCGGGGGTTAACCCTTGGCAAGCACTCCCTTTGTGTAACTATGAATATTTTCTCGGATTACAACTCATGAGATCATTAAATGTTAAACAGGGAAAATATAGTTTAGATTTGTTGTGTCGATATAAAAACATGTGACGAACCAATATATAACGTAAATTTTGGTATTGTAGGCGTTGGGAAATCTTGATTGGCAAAATCTTTATTCCAGACAATTCTTTGATTTTATAACTCAAATCCTAGAAACGTCCCAGTTATTATTAAAATTTTACTGTAAGCGGCAACTTGGTAAGCCTGTTTAAAAATAAAGGGGAAATTATTATTGGATAAAATATTTTTATTAAATATATAAAATTACATTTGAGAAGCTTATTTTTAGAGAACGTAAATTAAATTTGGCAACTCTTTAGTTCATTTATTGCATACTCACTTAATTTTATCAATTATTTACATAACAAATTTAAAACTATAATAATAAAGTATAAATATTATAATAAGACCATTTTTAAAATAAAAATTAATTAATATTTACTTTTTTGAGTACGCTTATTCTCAGCTTCACGTTTACATAAGAGAGCTGCTACAATGCTCTTTTTCTATGAATATAAATTAAAATTTGGAATATTCAATAAAAAAAGTAGATTTCTTATTTGTTGCTCTCTCTACTGTTCCCCTCTCGACACTCTCTCTCTATCTCTCCTGTCTGGTTCTCTCTTAACTCCGCAATCGGTACATTATGCTCTATCTGGATAGCTAAATCACTCGCAGCCTCCTGATTCCGCGGATTTTGACTCATGATTTTTATAGTAGTTTTACAGCTTTAACACAACACTCATCCGCCGAAATATAATGAATTAATTTAACTATGGATTGGTTTTATATACAAAATATTTATTAATCTTATGTTTTCTCATTTTTACATTTTCATAATTTGAAAAGGTTTGCCATAATATAGTTTTGATTATTTGAAGGTGTTCAATAGCGTGTACTAAATTGCAAAAATCTAAAATATATGAATATAATTTTAAATTACTACAAAGTTATTGATAGCAATTTCCTATTACTCAATTTCTAAACTCATAATCTTAATTCTAACAAAAGTAGTTATACGTATTGAAAGTATGTTTTTCTGATTTAAATCCAAACTAAATGTCTTTATATAAAATTTGTTAAATGACTGGTTAATTTCGAACCAATAGATGAACAATAGAATAACAACAAATGGAATTACCTCAATTTATTTACTATATTTGCGAAATATACATCTCGATGTTTTCTCATACGAATCAAAATTTTTTTATTACAATACGTTAACCTTTGAACTCTAATTTGTGGAAGTTATTATTTATTTAACAATTGTCTATTATGAAATTTGTGAATTTATTTATATGTTGATTTAAAAAATGTAGATAATCTAAGCTGGAAAATATTTTTGAGGCAGATTTCTGTCTAGTTTTAAATAATGACGTATATGCTAACCTTACTTGATATTTTAATCAGTAATAGGTCTATATACATTTCGTCTAAAGACAAAATTTGAAAAGTTCTAAATTAACTTTTTTGTACAATTCCATTTTTAGTGATGACATATATGCAGTTCATGTTTGATGTTTTTGTAAATTATAGGTGTCTATACTGATAGTCTTTAGACAAAATTTTAAAAAATTCTTAATTATCGTTTTTGTACAATTTTAATTTTAGTAATGACCATACAAGAGTTGTCCAAAGGAGAAAGAGCGAAAAATAATTTTTTGTGCATATTTGACGTCAAAATTCTGCAAAAGTGTACTATTAGTCTTTTATATAAAAAATATTTTCTTAAAAATTATAGTATATATTGCAACAACAAATTTATGAAAGATTTTTTATATTAAAGACTAATAGTACACTTTTGCAGAATATGCATAAAAAATTATTTTTCTCTATTTCTCCTTTGCACAACTCTTGTGTCGCAATGATGTACTTGCTATCCATGTTTGATATTTTCGACAAAAATAGGTCTGTATACTAATAGCCTTTAGACAAATTTTTTAAAAATTCTAAACTATCATTTTTGTACAATACCAATTCAATTGTGGAAAAAATTAGGAAAATCCATACACACGATTTTTTTGGTAACCGATTTAGTGGTCACACTTATACTGTTCAAGTCTGATTTTATATATGTTGCAGATCGGTTAGGTGTGTACGTGTTCGCAAAAAATTCGGAAGATTTTGTATGTTCGTTTAATACAGCATTTAGTAGAGAACTGTATTGTTAAATATTTTACAATTATCCGTATAATTCACTAAAATAATTCACATATCTACTCGTATAAAAAATTAACGAATCAAAATGAGCGCATTACTAATGTTTATTCTTGATTTTAATTAAAATTTTATATAAAGAATTGATGATAGAAAATGTTAATTTTATTAATTGATAGGAAGAAAACTAAACAGTAAATGTAAAATTTAAAGCGTCAAAATTAGAAGTAAGAATAAAAAATGTTTATTTTAAAATAATTTAAAATAAAACAAAAAGTGAAGCCACAAAAATAATAAACATATTAATTTCAGATATAATTTCAATACAAATCTAGAAATAATTTTTGTTCTTCGTCAAAAAAGTAACTGAGGGCAACGCGCGCCCTCTAAAGGTAGTGGAGAGAGAAAGTAAACATAGTTTACCTTCTGAATTCAATATTCATCTTCAACTAGTTGAATATATGCAAAAAACTTACAAAATAACCAAATAGCAATTAGAATCTATTTAATTTAATTAATTGTTATATTGTTGCATCGCATGGTATAATTTTATGTTTTATAAACTTTTTAAACTTAAATTATTGCAAAATGCAAAAATGAACTGTTACTTAAAGTTTACTCTAACCGAAATAAAGTTTACTTTATGAATTTTAAATTTTATTTTATTCATCTGATTAATTTTTTAAAATTTCTGGCATGCTATGCTTTATACCGGCAGTGTTGTTGAAAAAATTTTATGGCATAGTTTAGAAAAATTGTTGTAAAATTTTCAGAAAAATAAATCGCGCGATTATTCTGAACTACCACATACTTTGAATTTCACGCCATCTCTTATTAATACCATTTAGAGTTTTATGCATGTCTTAATTTATATTATCCCTATCCTACCTTTGA
>JAQIXJ010003289.1:0-13176 GCA_034700185.1 Phthiracarus laevigatus
GAAAAAGTAAATAACGAAAATATTATTTTAGTCGGTGATTTCAACATCGATGTTCGTAAGGAAAATTGTAACCAATTGATGAATAACTGTTTATTGAATAAACTTGACATGAAATTTAAAGATGTGACAATTAATGGAAACAGCCATTTAGATTTTGTATTTTCTCGAAATGTAGAATTAAATGTAAATGTTTATCACTTTTACTTCTATTATCACAAGACGCATTGGTTCTCTTTAATTTAATAATTAAATATTAAATATAATAAAATAGAAAAATTTAGTTTCACATTTGTTTGAATTTATTTATAACGTATTAAATTCCCCATCATTTCAGTACTTTATATCCTTGTTCGGAGTATAAAATTCCTTTAATCGGAGTGGGATATTTCAATTATGGCGGTTGTTTAATTGTTAACAATAATTTATGTATCAAAGAAGTGGGAGATTCCGTTTTCCATAATGGGAGATTTTTTTTCCAGAATAATAGATTCAAAAATGGGGTAAAAAGAGTCAAAATGAGATTCAGTTTTTCAGAATGGGAGATTCCGTTTATCAGAATGGGAGATTCCGTTTTTCAGAATGGTAGATTCCGTTTTTATAGTAACAATTTGGACATAAACGATAAAAGCTGCTAAATATAGACAAAAATTAGAACGGGATATTCCGTTTATATAGTAACAATTTGGACCAAAATGATAAAAAGCGGGTAAAAATAGCTAAAAATTCGATCGGAAAATTCTGTTTTCATTGTAATTTTAATGACTTTAATTTTAATAATAGAATTGATTATTGGCTTGATTTATGTAAAAATCTGAAATTATAAGTAAAAATTCAATTTTATGAAAAACAATATAAACTAATGGGAGCGAGCAAACGGAGAGAGTGAGCGACAATATACTAACTGAACTAAACTTTAAAAACAAAGATATAACCGTATCGATATTGTTTTATTTTTATAATATATATATTATTTATATTTTAATGCTGTCTATCGAATAAAATTGGTTTCATCCAATTTGAATTAAGACACACGAATTGATTCCCCTGTTAGTCGTTAATATTTTGTGAGTTCGGGTTTACATAACACTTTATTTATTTAATGTATTGTGCGTTCAGCTCTACCCATATGTTTGTCATTCTATATTATTTATATTATGTTTAATCAAATATAAATTATAACGTTTGTAATTCTATAATAATTTAGATTTTAATTATTCAAAATGATGTCGCGATCAGTTAGAGCTGAAACAAGAAGCAGAGCTAAGGATGATATTAAGCGTGTGATGCAAGCCATCGATAAAGTAAGGAAATGGGAGAAGAAATGGGTAACAATCGGTGACACAACTATGAAAATATACAAATGGGTTCCAATCACTAACTATGATAGTAATGTATGTCTATTTCTGATGTCTATATGTTAAATATGTTTTAAATCCATATATAAATATGTTAATCGATAGACACCGCGAACAAAATCAAAGCAAAATGGTTCCAATAATAAGGAAAATATAAGAGAACCGAAAACCAGTTCGTCCCGTATTTCATCGTTATTGCAGTCATCGTTGGCAACAGTCGGCGATGACTCGATCACTGGCTTTTCGGAAGGCAGTCAAGAAGATATTAATAACTGTCACGTAACCAATGTTGACGACACGTCTAACATGAGTAGTGGAGGCATTCTCGACAATAGCACTGACGCTCAGTTTCCTGATATTACTGATTGTAAAATGAAGTGACACTTTTAATATTTTATTTATTTTATCATCAACTGTTTTAAGTTCATTAAACACAACACGTGTATAAGAGCGCACCAAATACAAAATATGTCATTTTATTTTCACAATTAAAAAAGATTTCATACACAATTACCGGTAGTATAAAAATTCGTTTCACAATTATAAATATTCTTAAATTTCAAAATAAAAATCATAAATATAGAGCAAATCCATTTTAAACACAAATTATTTTAGCGTTAAATACATATAAAAAATAGATTACTGCCTCCAAACCAATTATTTGATTAATTTGATAAAAGCGAACGACTGAGTATTTCTTCACTGATCAGATGCATTTCGTTAATGCTTTCGGTAACATAATTCAAATCTTCTTTTATGTTTGCCATTGGATTGAAAAACATTTGGCGATGACATGGCCTTAAAATCAAACAAATTTATGATTTTAAATGCGTTAGCAAAATATAATTTAAATATATGGTAAAAGAAAAATCATTTAATAAAATAGAAAATTTAAAATAAGATTTCGATTAAATAGAATTTGTGTTAACACACAAACGCTTACCTTCTTTTTTGGATGCGATTTGTTTTGGGATAAGAAGCAGGGCTTTCGATATGAAAAGGAGAATAGAGTTTAAGAGGTGTGCGATTGTTTGCCAACTTTTCGTATGTTTTATCGCATTTATTTCCATTTGATGGCGATAGACGTTTCAACCGCTAATTATAAAATAATAGATTAGTAACTATAAGTGTATTTCTTACCAACAGATAGTTACCATCGATATGTTATTCTTAACATTAGAGAGACTACGCGTTGCACTGTTTTTAATGTTTTGGAAAACTTTTTTAGGTCTGCCGATGTTATACAGTTTTCGTTTCGCGTTTTCGTCCATTTTATCCGCTTTTCCATTATTTTCTTTGTCTGATTTACGAGAATTAGCGTTCAGCTCTTGTTTTTTCTTAATTGTTCTCATGATTTTTGATTAACTGTGTATTCGCGCATTTAATATAAATTTTGCCACAAACTTAAACCTATGCAACGGATAACAGTTTGATAGTTTCGTTTGAATTAAATATTAGTTGCATTGAACGCATGCGTCAAATTTAAAGGTATTTAATAAGCTTATGAATGAACTTCAAGCGAATCAGAGAACACCATTGTTAGTTGTTAACAAGAACACCATTAAAACTAAAAGCTTACGGTTAGTTAAAGTAGAGTTGCATATCATTTCCTATTAAAAAATAATTGGTTGGACAAACTTTGAAAGTTTTTAAGATGTTTTATAAGCATTTTAAATATTTGAATTTTTTAAAGCATTTATGTTATTTGATAATTTGATGGCTTATGGTTAAAGAAAGCATTATTAAAGCATAATATTTAAGTAATTTTTTGACATTTAATCCAATATATTTAATTCGTATTATAATTAAAATATAATGGAGTATTTAATCCAGTGATGTGTTCGCCAGTCCAGATAAACCACACAAATGTTAAGCACAGAGTCAGACTGGGCGTGGCTTAAGTATAACATTTCTCTGCATTCATGGATTAAGTATAGCACAAGTATGATTTAATCATAATTTTTAAGAAACGTATTTTAATAATTATATTTCAACCATAACTGGAAGGGATAGGGCACAGACACTCTGAACCAACAAATAAAATTACAAATTTTCAATACCATAAAAATTCAAATCGCAGTACAAAATAGATTTTTCATTCATACAATCGGAGTGCTTGAGTATTAAAGCATTATTAAGGTTGTGATGTGTGCGTACATTTATGACGTTTGTCTAACTTGCATAATGCTTTAATGTAAAGTTTACATTGTAAACGTTATGGATTATACGGTAATAGACCGTAATTAATGAACAGTTTGAAACGCTACAAAAAATAGGAATGAGTGAGTGTTAGTTATATATTGTGTAGAGTTCATGACACACAACAACACAGCACAACAAAACTCACAAAACTCAACACACAATAACACAATGAAAAACAACACACTATGTGTCTGTGTATGTGTTTGTTTGTGACTGTGATTACCATTCACTGTGAAAAACGATAATTCATTTTAATTGCATTTATTTTAATCATGTTATCCTATTTATTACCATTTATTGTGATCAAAATCAGTTATAAATGAAGCCATACTGCTATCGATAATGAACTAATCATTTTATTATTATTTACATCAAATTCAAAATCATCGACCAATCAATTGTCCACATATTTTAATTTATCATTTTTTCCCATTAATCTATCAAATCATTTATTTATGGTTTAATTTAATCAAAAAAACAATCGAATCGTTATTTCATAATCTGACAATAATATATTATATACTGATATATAATAGATATATCGCAACCAAATCCGATAACACTATGAGTGAATTTCAATGGTCTGTAATATTATCGCATTCTTAAGCACAACTAAATCAAACCAAATTAACGATTTTTGTTGATATTTTGTTTACTGTAAAGGATGTACTCATTAGTCGATTCCTCTCGAGTGTCAACATTTCTCATATCGATGTTACTTATTGTTTATGGCAGCTTTAGGTAATTATCTATTCGTATAAACTACATCTTACTCGTTAGTATAACTATTAAACTAATGATCTTATGGTTTATTATGGATACAGATCTCTTAATATGGAACAAGAAGCTAAACTAAAAGAGAAGGATAGCGGACAGAATGGGGAGAATAGTGAGCATTAGCGTTCGTTTAAATGGTTGACAGCATATAACTTATTATGTAAATTACTGTATATTGTTTTAGGTGTTCAAACATTAGATACGATGCAGGCTTTGTGTCTACCATTGGGTGCTTCTGTTTCTTTATTGATAATGTTTTTCTTCTTTGATTCAATGCAAATGCTTTTCGCGATTTGTACTGCAAGTATGTATTCTTTGAATTGAAAATCATATTTAATTTGTAACGCTTATGAATAACAAATCTAATTATAATATGGTAACAGTAATAGCAGCGATTGCATTGGCATTTTTGCTTCTTCCTATGTGTCAGTACATTCTCAGACCATGCACCGAAAAAAAGAAGTAAGTGTTTACTGTTTTCGTGCTAAATATTGTAATTTTGTTGTTTATAACAGAGTATCATTTGGTATGTGCGGTCGTTTCACAGTGGCTGAGTTGGTGTCATTCTCATTATCTGTCACTATTGTTTGCATATGGGTATTGACTGGACATTGGCTATTAATGGATGCTATGGGAATGGGTCTTTGTGTCGCATTTAGTGAGAATTATTATTAACAATATGTTTTAGTCAATAATCAAATTAAATCTATTTTTATTAAATTAGTCGCATTTGTTCGTTTGCCAAGTCTTAAAGTATCGACACTACTTCTCACTGGTCTACTTATATACGATGTTTTTTGGGTATTCTTCTCGTCATATATTTTCAGTTCCAATGTTATGGTAAGAAATTTCGTTAGTAATTTTTAAAATAAAACGAATATACGACATATATAATGCTATAATTAGGTTCGAGTGGCAACAAAAACAGCTGATAATCCGGTTGGAATTGTAGCTAAAAAACTTCATCTCAATGGAGTGAAAGATCCTCCAAAATTATCATTGCCAGGAAAATTAATTTTTCCAAGCATGCAAAATAACGGACACTTTTCTATGTTAGGACTCGGAGATATTGTATGTTATTTAAGGTTAATTGCAATTCAATTGATTACATTTTGGATGTAATTATTAGGTAATGCCCGGTTTATTATTATGTTTTGTGTTACGATATGACGCGTATAAAAGATCACAATTAAACTCAGTGGAAGCGGGAGTACCACCACCTAATCATCTCAACAAAATAACATATTTCCATTGCTCACTCATTGGATATTTTTTCGGTAATTTAAAAATTTGAAATATTGATCAAATAATTGTTATTTGACTAAATTTGTTTTGCAAGGTTTATTGACAGCTACTGTGTCATCAGAAGTGTTTAAAGCAGCACAACCCGCTCTTTTATATTTAGTACCATTTACATTGCTTCCACTTCTGACAATGGCTTACATTAAGGTTTGTTTGCAACCAATATTTGATTTTGTATATTTAAATCTATATGGTATTAATCGTATATGAATTTAGGGTGATTTGCGTCGTATGTGGAGCGAACCTTTTATAGCGGCTAATATGCCAAAACATTTGGAAGTATGATATTTATTGGAACGAAATTTTATTCCAGCATTTGTTGATCAATTCGAGCGAATCTCATGATATTGTAATTATCTCATGCTAACGCCAACATTATTTGAATTTTGTATAAAAACACGAATCGCGTGTTTAATAGAGAATACGGTATAATGTAATACTGTGTGCGTAAAACAGTTTATTGATTTTGATTAATTAACGTGTAAATAATGTAGTACTATATAACTTATACAAATCTTGTATTATTAAAATGACCAAATATACTCTTTAAAATGCGATATTACCTGATGTTAACAAATTTGATACCTAAATCTATTTGTATAGTAATTCGAAATAACAAATTATGATTTTGTTTATAATTATACACTGTATGCCACAATTTTTTTCTGTTGTCCGAATGGTATTTAACTTTTTATTTAAGAATTTTATTTCGTTCTGTTTCTCCACCGTATTCTATAAATAATATTCTAAATAAATATATATTTGATTATTTTATATTTAAGTGATAGAGCATTAATAATTGTGTGTGTGTTTGCGCCTTTTTTCTGTACATTTTAGATTTTAATCATTTCTATTTTGAGTTTAGCATTTTTTTAAAATTATTCTTAAAATAATTAATATTAGTCACAATATTTTTTTTATTTGTTAAACAAATTGTCGTTAAATTACATTAAAAAATTTTTGCGTCTTTAAAATATTGATTTATTGGTAAAATTATGTCTCATCTAAATTGCTTTTAGATTAAATCTTTTAAAACTTTAATATTATATTTGAATTGAGCTAAATAATATTTAGCTTTGCTAATAGAAATAATCGTTAATACAATTAATAGTTGTTGTTAAAAATATACAACGAAAATAACGACTATAAACAAATTCGTTCATATATTTAATTGATTGCAACCATTGCTGTAAGTATATAAGCGTATATATGTTTTATTTGATATTAACTATTATAGATAAGCTTAGAAATATACAGAATTGGAATGCATATATATTTTGGTTCATATTATAATCAAATTTTACAATCTTTAAATTAACGAAAAAAATTAATTTAGTTTTATTTTGAACAATAATGTAAAAAATTAATTGCTAGTTAATTCAATTGAAATTAGCAAAAAATTAGCGAAAACTTTTCTAAATACTGTTCAGTAGATTTTAGAACAGCGAATCCAGAGAACAATACTTAAAATGACTTTCAATGACTGGTAGTTTCATTGGAGGCAAAAAAGATCAAAACATTTTGAAAAACATAATTATATACTTAAAAATATATAAATTAAAACATGGCATTTATCAATTTTGACAAATATAACTTTTTTCTTTACTAATATACGATTATAAATTGACTTGAGGTAACATTCATTCAAAATTTTTTTAACTTCGTTTAGATAACAATATGTCCTTCAATTGGCATTTTTGCAAATTTAAATTAATTATTATTAATTATAACTATTCATCGGTTTGTGTTCCTCTCACTAGACCTCGATTTCGTTGCTGCACAAAACAGATAAAAATTATTAATCTTAGAGATTAACAAATAGACACGAACCTCATCTAATTCTTTTTTAGTTTTATCTTCTAAATCGCGAATATCTTGCATTGTCATACCAAACCATCTGTCTGTCCAACAGAACACTTGACGATGGAAATTTAAAAAAATGCGTCTTTCGGTCTACAAATAATCAAAACTATTTAATTACGGAGATTTAAAACATTTTACTCAAAAATATTACCTTTTGTATGAATGATTCGACTTTATTTTGCAAACCAAACCATTTAAATTCAACAGTTACTAATTTATATGCGCACATAATTGGTTGAGTTGTTTCCTAAAAATACGAAAACATGGATTAAGCTAATTAATTATAACGTTAATTACAATGTAAACATTAATTAGAAACTTACTCTCCAATTTCCGATTAGCGGTCCTCTTCCAGACTTGACAGACCGAATTTTAGTCGGATCTTCACTAGCTTTATAGTCCTTTAATTAAATTAAATTTATGACAAATAGTTTTATTTATGGAATACGGCGCAACTTACTCTATTAAGAACGGTATCATTTGCTATATCAATGAAAATAACGTCTCGTTGTTTTAGTTTTTCAATAGATAATTCGTGAGCATTGTCCTGAGTTCCAGCATCCGGACTATGCATTGTTTCAATGATTATACAAAACCCATTTTTCATATAATCTGGATTCTGTTGAAAGCATTCCATTTGTTACTGTTTTATAGCCAATTTTAAATTACTTACAGTGATAACAGTTTTGCAATATGGATAAGCATTCCATGCCTCCTCGTGTATCTCGAGAGAACCTTTCGGTGCCAGGAATTTGACAAATGTTGGGACTTTACTAAATAAAACGTACATTAATATAAACATGCATTACATCCAACCTCTTATTCAAGTAAACGATATTAAAATTTACACGTATAGAATTAATTTATAACTTAAATATATTCTTTTATTAATTTCTAATATAAGTAAACAGCATTAATATTTTTTACTAATGAGTAGACTCCTCTTATGATGTTCAAAGTTTTTATAGCAATAAATATAAAATTATATTTAGCTAATTAACGTATACGTGAAAGAAATAAAAAATATTTATATGTCATTGCTTTAATTTATATGTATTACGCGATTTTATGTGCAATTTAAATATAGGAAAACTTAACGATTTTTTTTAAATATGAAAAAAATGTTTACCGTGTATATAATATTTAATAGATTATCTTTTTATAAATTTTTATTCATGTATTCCAGGAAATATTGGAAAAAATAAATTTTAATCAAAATTTAATAAAAACATTTTGATATGACTAAACTTTCTCTTATTTATTCAGATATATTTTGCAATGCTTTGACAATAGAGTCATTCATCTTAAGACCGATTCGAAAGAAATTTACTTGAAATTTCTTTTCAGCCCAATTTAAATTGTAAATTAGTTTTTTAAAAATATATACCGTAATTAATCTTAAAAAATGGTCTATAAATACCTCGCTAAATGATATATTTTATAAGTGTACTGTCCTTTTGTAAATTTTCCGCCTAAAAGCGGATAATTATCGAAAGGTTCATTCTTGATCACTTCGACACCTTCACCACCACCTGTTTCATTCTTACTCGCTTCTGCCACTGAATACAATTGTCCGATTTGGTACTATATTAAAGCGCAAAATAAAACAATTTCAGTTTATTACAGTAAAAATATCGTCATTATATCAATCATTGACTCGTGAGTTATTAACGGTTTTAACTGGAATTATAGTGAAACAGCAACCAAACGACGATTAACTCTCACGATAACAACATAAAGATTACCGTATAAGCTATTATATTATATTGAGTGCCATTTATTTATTGATAACACACGTTTCGCGTTAAAGCAATAGAAAACTACAAAAATAATTAACGATAATTACCTCTTCGACTGTTAATGGAAGCAATACTCGACTGTAAAACAAGTGAAAACAATCAATAAATCAAACATTTCAATACTTTGAACACTTTAATACCGGTTTGGAGACAATTATAGTAAAAATTGTTAACTTACTATTCTTTAATTAGCATTTTATTAAATTTCAATAACTAATTATATACAACTAATTAATCAAATGATTAAATTGGGGTGTATTGTACAGTATTATAATGATAATAGTTTTATTGGTGTGACTCTGATGTCTAAATCAAATATATATAAATGAGCACAACATTGCTATCTCTACATAGCAGTAAAGAACTACAATACCGCACCGTAGCGTCAAGTGTCGTATTGTGCTGCAGCAGTCTGTACGTTAAAACGAGTAACGTTAGAGTCACAATCAATTGAATGAAGCATCAAATGCTCTCATATTGAGAAACATATGTTGAACTGCGAAGTATAGTCATATACTCATGCCGTACATAAGCTACGTTCATTTAACTTATACAACTTATGTAAGTATATTAAAACCATTAATTTTGTTACCGTTACTATCAATGCATAGAAATGTTATACTAACTCGTAAGATACGCATAGATATGTTATACCCCTCTATTCCACTATACTTAACACTTCTATGCATTGATAGGAACGGTAGGAAAATTACTGATTAAAACACTTTAAAATAAATAGGATTACAACATATGGATAGCACGTGTGTTACGAAATTCGTTTAGCACTTTACGTCATTTAATTCAGTATTTGTTTTGTCTATGAATTTAATTCTAATTAAATATACGGCATATTAACATGTCATTATAACAAACATTACAAAATGAATCGAATCGTATCGAAATTAAGTGATTTTGGTTTAAAACCGTTATTTAACAATAAACGCGTAATATTTGGCACTAAATTAATCAAAAATGTTACCGTTTTATCGAAACACGAACAAAACAAATTATTGAATTTCCACACATTTAATGGTAAATTATTCTCGCGTTCAAACGTTAATTTTAAAGATGCTGTTAAACAACAACCATCAATCGATATTAATTCGGAGAATAAATTGCAAACTAAAAAAAGACAATCTCGAAAGAAAGTGAAGTCACGCGACGAAACTGAATCGAAAGCATTTTCGGTGAACGCGTACAGCACTGCCGAACAATATAATATCGAAGCACTCGATTATGCCGTAACACAGCAGGGATTGTATGAGTTGACCATTGATGGCACCAATGATATCGAGGACGCCATTCATCTCTCACCAAAATATATCATTGATAATAATAAAAGAGAAATTTTTATATTTAGGTATTTATTTATTGTTTTTAATATTTAATATTTATAAAATTTTAAAACTATTATTTTTATACAAACATAACTTTGCACACAATTTCAGTGAACTTTTATGTCTATACCTTATTATCGTATAATTTTGTTGTATAAAAATAATAGTTTTAAACTTTTATGATGTGCTCAAACAACAAAAATAAAAGTTTTTCAATTTAATATTTACTTTGAATGAAGTTTATTTGTTAAGACAAAAATTTTTAAAGTTTTTTTGGTATAAATTACATAAATTGCTTGCGCGCCAAAACTTTATAATTATTTTTGTATTAAGTTATAAGTATTCTAAATTAGCTTTTAATTTATTTTTAAAATGTTGTTTGCAGAGAGGGTTCGATAATTTTTTGGAATGTGCCTAAAATTGAGGTATTTATTTGAAATTTACTATATATTTAGATCAATTATATTTACAATGAATTTAATTATTCACAGCGCGATTCATTTTTAAAATTTATCAAAAATTTTGAAATTGGTCCGTATGACGAAGAAATCGTTTTAGAAGAAACAGAAGAAATGGATTTTGATTACATCGACAAGTATGTGCTATTTTTTATAATTGCAATTTCGATGAAATGTTTGCGCAATAGTTAATAATGGCAATGTAAATATACACACAATTTGTGTATAGTTTGCATTCTTTTCTTCATACTTATTATGCAATAAATTTAAAAGTAACAATAGTTGTTTTTTAGCAGATTTAGAGTGCAATGTAAATTTGTACGTTTATTCAATTTTTTTGTTTGTCAATAACATTATCTTAGTGCACATTCTTTATTTATTTAACTATTTATAAAATTAGTTATATTTTGTCGAAATAGTGATAAAACGAAATTGAAAAATGGGCGGATGTTAATAAATCAACTTCAAGAATCATCGCTTTTAGAAAAGTATGCATTTTCTAATGCAATCGCGTTATCAGGTATTTTGTATTTCG
The DNA here is from genome assembly GCA_034700185.1 of Phthiracarus laevigatus. Classification (NCBI taxonomy): domain Eukaryota; kingdom Metazoa; phylum Arthropoda; class Arachnida; order Sarcoptiformes; family Phthiracaridae; genus Phthiracarus; species Phthiracarus laevigatus. Next base: position 11,629 of record JAQIXJ010003289.1, read on the forward strand.
TCTATAAGTTTTGATTATGACTATTATTATTTTAAAGTGAAATTATCAATTTGGGAGGCAAATCTCGACCGATATATTGAGAGCATTGAGTTTGTTACTCAGGTATTTCCCATTTCTTTTTTTAAAATTTGATTTGAATTGATTCAGTTGTTACGTATAATAATTATTATTATTAAAGGATATGAAAATTGGAGGAACAATAAAATTAACACGGAATCAAGTTTTTCGAAAAACTGGTGAATTATTTGCATTGAGGCATAAAATTAATTTGAGTTCTGATTTGTTGGATGCGCCAGACTTTTATTGGGATCGACAAGAACTTGAAAAATTATTTGTAAGCACATGTGGATATCTCATTACAAACAGAAGAACAAAAATAATGAACGAAAAGATAAGTCATTGCATCGAATTAATGGAATTATTATCCAGTCATTTGAATGACAAACATCATGTAAGGCTTGAATGGATGATTATTGTTCTTATTATGGTTGAGGTATGTTCTGTTTTCTGTTCAATTTTTTCATATGATATATTTTATATTTAAACTAATATAATGTAAATAAAAACATTGTATAACAAGTTATAATTTTAATAATTTTCAATTATTAGGTTGTGTTTGAATGTATACATTATGCGGACAGGTTTTTTGTGGACAAACCTGACTGACAAACTAATGTTAGCTCAAGGCAAATATACAGTACTTTAACTACGATATCAAATGTATATTGATTTTATACATTTTAACTATTGTAATATTAACTATATTGTAAAATTTGATACTTAAGTAAAATAGTGAATAATATATTTAATTTTTTATATACTGAATAAATCTTAAGAGTTGTACGTTACTAATTTTATTTAATAAAATTTTGCGTCAAAAAATTGATAAATTAGTTCTTTATTGACGTCAAGCTGATATTCCTGACAACGTTTCCAATAAAATGGGAGCCTATTGAATTGAAAAATTAAATATTTCGAAAATATTGAACTCTATTTAAGGTACCCTTTATATTCCAAGCATTTTATAATTTGATGATCTTTTTTGAAACATTGCACTTGAACTAAATTGAAGTAAAGTTTTGCCACATTGTTTGAAGTTCCAGTACCAGACTGTTGGAGACATGTTTTAAATTCCTTATCGCAATAGCAATGGCTTCTATTTACATCATTTTATATAGAAAAAATAAAGTTATAACTTTTTCATTTACTTAATCCAAACATTCGTATATTTAAATAAATTTACTTTGTATGGATGGCCTTATTCGTTAAATTATGTTTTGTTTCAATGTTATCGTCATAATATTGTACAGTTTTGCAGAAAGCAATAATTTATCAATTTTTAGTTTATTAAAACATACAATACAAGTATAAGAAACAAAAAAAGTGCGGCTATTAAACAATTAAACTAATATTTGTTAATAAAATTTAAATTATTAATAGAAAAACGAGAAAATAATTTAATTAAAACCATAAAACTTATGAAATGTAAATTCATTTTCCAGTTCCTGGATATTGTGACGCAGATTTAACGTTTCCTCTACTCTTCAC
>JAQIXJ010003290.1:0-13171 GCA_034700185.1 Phthiracarus laevigatus
TATATGTTTTTTGTTTAGAACATTTCTTCTGTTTTAATTTATATTATTTGTATGACGGAAGCATTTTGTAATAATTTCTCAATTCTGGAAAGACCTACAGACTACTAGTTGTTTACGTGCTGACAGTATTTGAAGAGAAAATAACAGTTTTATTTAAGTGAAAATAATTTTATTCATTATGCATTCTCGCGAATTAAATATGTCTGATTTGGGATGATTGCCATCGAAAAAGTCACGAGAGAGAAGAGATAGCATAGACAGTGTCTTAGCAGTTCCAAGGGATACTCATGACTTATCATCAACTACTTCCTCAGAGAACTATAGACAGGTAATTCGATACACATTGGTAAAGAAATCGATCGTTTAATAAAAGGTTCCGAAAGCTATAACACAGCCATTGGCTTTGACAGTATAGTTCACCAGAATAGTTGAAGAAGTAAGCGATAGGATCCAAACAAATATACGTTTCATGCGAGATAATCTTTCATAAAAAAAACTGTTTCTTTATACGAATATAATTCATCGGCGTCTTAGAAATTGTTCCTTGATGCAACAGTGGTTCCAGAAAAAGTTTATAAAACGCCGGCACATTTAAAGCGATGTTAAAGTAACCGAAGGTCTTCGCAAAGCGAAGAATCTGCTAGTTGTTTGTACAAAACGGAGACCAATTCTGTTGTGAATCCAATAAGTATTACAACGGTTGAAAACGGCTAAAAAATTGTATTGTCAACTGATCATGATGAGCTCAAATGTCGACAATGTCACATGATTGCGATCGACAATAATTGATGCAACCCTTAGGCGGAAGAAATTATCATTTATTGCTAAAAGTGCTCAGTTGACCGTATGGATCGGGAATGTCAAACAACATCATTTGTGGAGAAATTGGTTGTACAAGTCGGATGGACCTCATCGAGTTTGCTGTGTTTCCGGTGGAATAAATCGAGAAATATCGAATTGTTTATTTTCAGTGTAGAAATAAATGCTAGTCTCTTTTGAACGGCTTACCGTTGGTGCATCACAAATGTCCTATTGTCTAAAAACAGAGTTATGATCAATTCAATTGTGCGTTTGAAACATCGGATCGCTTAGTGCGCCGGCTTCGATACCAAAATGAACAGTTGGAAACCGAAATCGAGTCACTAACGATAAACGATGCGAAAATCAACTTAAACTCTGGAATTGTTGAATGATCATATTGTTGAATCGATACTAAAATTTGGAGTTATCAGCTACAATAAGTTGAATTCTCAACAGAACTGGCAGCGAATATAGTGGCACCACAAAATCACCGATTTATGAATGTGATCACCACCATCGCACACAATAATACGATTGGCAATAATGCATATGAATTGCGCGATTATCTTTTCTTAACATTAAATTCGAAAATCAACCCTTGAATCCGTAGAGTACGAGCGTAACGACAATCAAGGATATTATCTCGCTAAATACGGGTGTCGGATTTATTAATCATGTAAAGATATACTTTGAGTTTAACTTTTGCGATAAAACGAAAGGCAATATGAAACACCATTTATCTTATCCAGGAAAATTGATAAGACAGTTGACACCTAATAGGCAATCAACCTTTGAAAGCAATCACGCCAGCGAAACCATTTTGCTAGAACGCAAACAAACTGGATTCGCATTTAGAGTTCCTGCTGACTTCGATTAAGTGGTTTTATACCCGCTACCGACAGGATGTCGCGACAAAGAAGAGACGCTTTAAGCTAAGGAGGGGAGGGTTCAGAACCGAAAAAATTTGATTTCTTTAGTTTAATACTTTTCTATTTTTAATATTGTTAATATTTCTTATAACATCTCTATTATTAGGTCTGTGAGTGAACACTAGCTGTTGTTTGTATACTGTTCGTCAATAGCATTTTAATAGAAAAATAAAGCGAAAAGCTCTGTTTCCACAGAAATAGGTTAACACCTTTGAGTTTAGTTATTTCATAAACTATTGTTACGCAATCTTTTCTACAGTGCTATATCGAAGATGGAGTTTATCAAACAATTTGCTACATATCAAATAACAGTTTTTATCTTATTTATATCAATTTGTGAAAGAATAAAACCCATAGACATATCACATGCATCAGTATATAAAACAATTTCGTTATCAGTTCAAAAGTGTGTTATAATTAGTGCGTTTTTCAATTTTCATTTTAAGATTAATATTGCTGTATGTATTATATAATTCCATTCGACTTGATTATCTTTCTTTAATATATCAAACAAAAATTTTGCTATAATAACGAAGTCTTCAATGTGATCTGCGTAATATACTATTATGCCTAAGAAACTTCTTACATCTCTAACTTTTTTAAGATTTGGAAACTATTGTACAGTTTTTACGTTTTCAAGATTCGGTTGAACGACTTTGCTGCTGATTATATAGCCCAAATACTTGACCTCTTCACATAGGAATTTACATTTTAATAGTTGCATTTTAAAATTGAATTCACGGAACCTATCAAAGACTTTCTGTAGATTTTCGATATGTTCTTCAAAAGTTTCTGATTAGACACATGCGTTATCTAGATATACAAGAAATATGACTTATGTTAAACCACTTAATACATCATTCATGTATCGTTGGAACGTCGAAGAAGCGTTAGATATTCCAAAAGATAATCTCAGGAATTCGTAGAGTCCATCAGATGTACTGAATGATGTTTTAGAGATATCTTTCGAGTGCATACCGATTTGCCAGAAACCGGAAAACAAATCAATTTAGATCTAGAATCGAGAAGACCTTATGATTTTATTTTCTAGCATTTATAGAACTTTTAATTCAATTTCTTTCTTGTCTTTTAAAGATGTCCGATAAGGCAGTGAATAGAATGGTTTCGAGTTTGTTTCGATTGTATGCGGAATGCCTTTAGCCATTCCTAACTATTTAAGATCTTGTGCGAATAAGTCTTTGTTGTCTTTCATTTATTTGATAACGCATTGTTTTTCTATTGAATTTACAATCAGTCTTTTCAGCTTCTATTTGTGTTGCAATAAAATAAATGAAACTTTCATTATTTTTTGCTTCTAAGTGTGTTCCAATATTATCTCGTTCCTTACTTATTATTAATTTATCTGTAGGGTTGTTAATGTTTATGTAATAAAAATCGTCAATTTTCCATATCTGACCTTCGATATTTAGGTCAGTTTTATCAAGAAAGCTTTCGTCTGTTTCAAATAGTATTGTATTTTAACTGGTTTTGATGTTGAAATTTTCAAACTATTATTCTCGTAGGGTTTGATTTCTAATAAAATCATTGAGTATACTACGTTATCGTCGTAGTGTTAATTAGCTGTTTCTGTTTTAGCAATTGTTATAATATGTGAGTTATGTTCGAATTGTGTATTTAGGTTAATAGTTTTACAGAACTCTTATCCCAAGATTAGAGGATGTTTAAATTTTCAAATAGATACAGTTTTTGATAAATTGTTACTCCTTTACAATCAATATTGGTTTGAATGTATTCATTAATCTTTATTTTTGAGGTGTTAGCAAATTTTATTAAATTTTATGTTTTACGTCATTGTATGTCAGACAAAGAGTTAAATGTTTAAAAACTGAACCAGTATCGGCTATTGCTCTGAACACTTGATTATTAATTTTTATCTCATTATCTAATGAGGTTTTAAATTAGTAAGAGGGTCGATATTATATACGCCTACCGAATTGGGTGACCCATTTTTTTCTACTGTTGGTACTTCAATTTTTTTTGCATTTTGCGATTTGTTTTAGCGTATAGACGCATAATGTCATTTTTTATTGACAATTGTAGCGAGTAACGCTTTCTTTAGATTTTATTAATGACTTTGCAGTCTTATTTCTAACTTATCGTGGTTTATTTTTCCATTTTGTATATCTTTGGGTTAATTGATTGTTTTCTAGGTTTCTCTGATAGTGATGTCTAGATTGATAAGGACTTTTCTCCTTATTTTCTGATTAATTCTTTAACAGCGTTGACTAAATTATTCAAGGTTTTATCGGTTTGTCTTTTTTCATCAGTAAAGTGTACATATGTCATTCTACTTTTTGTCTCTATCAGTTGCATGACTTCGTCCATTTTCTTTAAGAGACTGAAAAGTCCATTGGTATTCATAGAAAGTTGAGGGGTTGCCAGAATAAATTCAAAATATTTAGCTATGGTGTATTTATTGAGTTCACTGACTATAAGACTTATCTTCTGATCATCAAACATAAGTGCATTCACTTCGTTGATTTATGAAAGCTTACCATAGAAATAACGCTCAATTGGTTCAAAATCTTTTTGACTCCTTTTGTAAAGCCGTTACAAATCAATAGTTTAATTTTGAGTTTTTCCGAAAACTAGCATTGGTCTGTTCTTAATTTATTCCAGGATCAAACTCCTTTTATTAGGTTGTGTTGTTCGAATGTCCGTTTTGAATCAGCTACTGTTTCGAAGCGCATCATATCTGTCCATCTACCTGCTGTGGCATAGACATCAAATGTGGCTAAAAAAGAGCGAATATCACATAAACCGTTATAAACTGGTGGTTTAATATTATAGAACATGTTTCTGTTATCATAGTTTTGTTCACTTCGCGATGGCTTTGAAAGTTTTTGCGCAAACTGTCGGTGTTTTTCTATTGGTTGATTTATCATAATAGATGTATGTTGGTTATGCCATCCTGGCTTTTTCTTATAGGTGACGTTCCTCTGAAATACGCTTCAACATTTCTGGTTGGTCGTTTAACGGCTGTCTCTTCATGTTTAGTTGGATGGGTTCGTAATGTACTTTGACTTCCAAGAAATTAATCGTCTAATTGATAATATGGATCTTCTATTGGACTGGAGCTCAGAACAACTGATCTGTTATCGTTAGGGTTGTTATAATAAGCCATACTAAATAAATAAACAACAATATTTTAATGCTTCAAATCGAAATTTTATTAATTTATTTTTATTCAAATTTTCTTGTAATAATTTTAAATTTTAAAAGATATGTGAACGAGAAATTTTCATCGTAGCGTTTTTTTTGAGGGTTAGAAGTACATTTTATTTCATCGACGGGTACGAAGATATCTTGTTCACAGTCAGCTACAAGGTTTAACTTGGCGTCCATCCCATAAACTTGAGTCCGATCAGAGAATGTCAATGTTAGCTTCTCAGATTTCTTTGTTATGTACCAAAGATAGAATTGATTTTTATGCTTGACCTCTCTATCATTTCTTGTTTTCAATTTAGTGATTGGCACTCTCATGCAGATATCCCTTTGGCAGATGTGAGATCGCTTTTTTTCTTCGTAAAACAAGCTTATATTTATTGACAAATCACAATTCTCGTCTTTCGACTTTGGAATACATCTTACTCTTCCGTAATGGCGGATAATTATTAATTTCCTGAAAAAGCAGTAACTTAACGACATCAAGTGTAATAAAAATAATTCTAAGTTCATCATAGCATTTATTGTTCCAGACCATGCTTGCATAGCATTTATCTGATCTCTACTCCATTGGCAAAATTTATTCAGGGTGTACAATAACAACGCCTTCGCCTATTATCCTTACTATCCGCAAAATAATAATAACCATAACACGACGAAGAGTGATGTAAGCGCTTGTAGTGAAGCACCAAAATATCTTTTTATCGTCCTAATATATATTTAAAAATCATGTTTTAAAGTGTATTATTCAATAACTTTGTGTTTCAACTTATAATCAATTATTTTTTCTTGAATCTTTCTTGTAGTATTAGTAACGTGTTCGTTGTTGAAGATTACTTTCAGCTAATTAACAATTTCGTTATTGCTTGTTGAAATTTTCTGAGTTAAGGTTGTTATTCGATTAATATTTGGTTCTACGTCAATGTACTCTTCGAGTTTGTTAAATTTGCTTTGATAGTTATTTATATATTCAAGCGGAATATCTTCACATAGAACATTTGCTTACGGACTAGTAGAAACACTTTTTATTGAAGATAAAATCGCTTCACAATTAGTGATTATCTCTTTTGTAGTTGACTAGGTTGTAATAGGAATCTCATACATTTCTTCTGATTTGCAAATTAATAGATATTTTGGTACGACCTTTTTATGCACTATTTAACGATTAAAGTTAATTTTTATTAGGCCAAATTCTGCTCTATCACGATCAATAAATCTGCACCATTCTTGTAGGTTTGTTGTAATCAAATTGAATGTCGCTTTGTTACATGGGTTTGGTAGGTCTATTTAATTATATTGGAATGCTAAACAAATTTTCTGCAATCCTATAATCTCGCAAAAAAATTTTTTGAAGTTAATTTGTTTAATCAGTAAGACATAACCATTATTAACTAACCAATCATCTGGGAAATCTTCAAATGATAACAAATTATCACTTTTATTTAGTTGATAGTTAAAGATAACTGTATCTGAGTTAACAGGAATTCTGGTTGGCTGTTAACTGATACTATTTAGTAGAAGTTTTGCATCATTGGTCGTTTTAGTGGAATTCATAGATGTAGGCTTAACACTCCATTTCGTTTATTGAGACTATTAGATGCTAACAGGAGCAAATAATATAGATGGACGAGTTCTTTTAGTATCGCTAGCTTGTAATGTTTCAAGAACTTGGTTTGAATGCTGTTCAATACTTCAGTTAATTGATTTTATTTGATAAGTCTTGATGATAAGAATAATCTGCTTAATTCGGAAAATCTTGTATTAGGTCCATAATAAGAACCAACATGTTTTGAGCTGAATCTAATTTTTGAAACTCGACGCTATCTTTGAAGAATTCTTCTTTATCTTGAATATGTTTGACTAAATTGTTGACTGTTGTAACTAATTTAGTATTAAATTGTTGAAACAGTAGATCTACTGACTTTGTAAGACTGATCATCGTGTCTTGTAGCATTGTAATCTTTATGTGTGAGTTCGGAGTTCAAATTCAAGAGCATGTATCTTCAGCTCTAGTTGTTTCTTTCCATGTTTTCCTGTGACCCAACCAGATGTTCCACCTGCTATAATCCTGCCAATCAGTGCTATTGCATGTAGCATGTATCGTTTGGTACAACTTCTCTTTGAACTTTCGAAAGCTCTCTAACGTAAAAGTTTTCAAGAGCCTCATTTGTAAAAATATCAGTAACATTTTTTATTCAGTTAAATTGTGCTTTTGTTTAAACACTTCTTCATAAATCATAGCTTTTGTTTTGGTTGAAATAATCTCTGGTGTTTGATTTGTCAATTATTTGCCTGTTTTCTATTTCTAGAAAATTCGATTTCTTTTGTTGGTTGAAGTAATTCTTTGAATCATAGTTTAATGAGAAAAAAATTATCCCAGTATTCTTCAAAGATTTTGGCTTGTCCAAAAAATTCAAAACCCAAGCCGTTTGTTGCGGCGTTCAATAAAAACGTTGGATCGTTGAAGTGATTAATTATTTCTTGATCTGTTTATGATATTTTTGTAGGTGTATCTATGTTATTTTTCGATTCGTATTCACTGTTTGTTGAAGTTGTCGTTGTTGTTGTTGATGTTGATGGCTGTGGTGAAAACCATTATCTATTTTCGAAAGACTCTTCATTTGATTCCATTCTTTGTAAAATTTTATCTTTCCCGAGATTATTAATAAACAGTGAACTGTTATAACTTGGGATTGTCTAAACATTCCAAGTTCTTAACTCATTAACACTTAGTAATTGACAGATAATTAACGATACGAACAGTATATAAATTAACATTTTCGAAAAGAGCTGTTCGTTCTTTAGTTGAAATATGGTCGTTTCAATATAAGTATGTTTGAATGGACTACTCATTTTATATTATAATTTGTGAGAAATAACAGATTCAATATATAACGGATAAAATAAATTTTTTTTCAGGTATCTATGTTTTACAACTAATTGATTAATATTTTATAATCTATATTACTTTTAATTTTATCGCGTATCCACTGAAAACTGACGTTATGCATTTTTATTTTGCCATTGATATAGTCGATATATCTAGAGCTGGGTCGTGTCCCTGATTTACGTTATTAATGTCGAACTCCTGTATTCTATTATTATAGATGGCGTAAGTTATGTCGCATAGTTTAATAGAGTGTCTATATTAGTCCTTTATCATCGACGAGATATCTATCTTATATTCATCTGGAATATCTATGCTTAGAGAGCGGAGATCTCCATCAAAGCCCATGTGTACAACTGGTCAATTTTTTTAAAATTTTAGAAACACGCTTTCGTACTTATTCGTAATCTAAGCATGCTTCGCTCATATCTACTGCGTGTAAACCGGAAAAACGGGTTGCATAGTTAGAAACGTCATCAGGTTTACACATAATTTTCGCTGAGAATACGAGCCATTCAGCATTCCTTTTGTTTTTTAATGGATGTCCACAGATAACTATTCTGGCAGATAATGCTTTCTTATTCTTGTTTAGAACCCTTTTTATGTCTATTGCCATCGGAATATTAACGTAGCTATGACCTCTTAAGTTGCATCGTTTACACCGTTTAAGCACTTTCGTATGCTTAGTAGTGTCTTTCCGATATCGTTTTAGTTCTTTTCTATTTCCACTTTGCTTGCCTTTATCAGGGTTTGTTCGTCGTTTTTTACTTTATTTGGATGTAGACTTCTGGATCGTTCTATTCCAGGAATAAGATCGAGTGATCTGAATATTTGACTTTTGACGTAGATGACTGTGGTTCATATATAGGCCCGTCAACGAGGTCTCATTTTATAGATTTCGATGCAGTTTGTTGACGTTCTTATAGCATTCCTACCACCTTATCATTTATGCGTTGAATTGTTGTCTCGATTGACAGATTCATATTCGCATTAGCGTCTTCATCGATCGATAATTCTCGAGTAGAGCTATCATCACTGGATACATCGATTAGCTGGCGTTTGTTCGCCATAAGTCTGGCTGGTTAAATTGTTTCTGTAAAACGAGAAACTATTTTATTTCTAATCAATAAAAATAAACAATAGATTTTATTTTGTATTCGTAGGTTTTAATTAGTCACAAGCATCCAGTTTTTCCGTTTTTTAAGCGCTATCTGCCCATTCTTGTCCAGTTATATGAGTTTAGGGATGTTATGACGAACGTAAAACTGTTTTTCCAGTAATTCAGTTTGTTTGATTTTCTTTTTTAAAAGTGAATTTGTTGGTATTCAAATTAAACGCTTTAGCAAGATTAAAAGCCACTCTTCGAGAATCTTTTTTGACGCCAGGAGAGTGCTAAGTTCTTCTGGCTCCATGTTTACTTTCTGCCAGATGCCGTTCACCAATATTCGTTTCTCGCCATAAAGAATTTTTATAGCTGGTCATGGAGTTGAGTCTGTACTAGTCGACGGCTAATCAATTTCAAGGAGAGCCAAATCAAGATGATTATCGCCAACATCTGTTTGCTTACAGGTAGCTGTTAGTCGGTTGTTTTGTCGGCCATCCTAAATCCAAAATATAATTTTATTCACTCGTCTGCGAAGCGTAGACTTTTTACATGTGCCATTTTTCCTACGGGCATTCACTCGTTTTGATATTTTTTTTGAAGAAAAAGCTGGGTCTGAGCTTATCGCTCCACCCTAGCTGCCACCAATTGCAAGCGCCTACAAGAACACCACCACAAGTCCCTGGGGTTAATTGCATTCGGTTTTCTTTATATAATATTGTATTTTAATTCATTATTATAACTAGAAATTAAAATCTTTCAAACAATTTTTTAAAACATTTTTGGCATTTAATCAAACGATTAATAAACAATTTTAAATCTTCAATTCTAACGATATTCATTTCACTACATATTAACACGTAAGTCATTGGTGAAACGTTAACATTTTCGTAAACAATTAACTAACTTTAATACTGCTTTGTTTCAGACTTATGTCGTGTGTAATATTGCAGGCCTTAAATGTAACTTATGTTACAAAATATGTAACTAAGTTTATATTCTTTATAAACAGCTTTTGTTATTCATGTGTACGAGAACAGTGTCTAGACTTACAATAAGTTTAAAAAAGCGTTACGGGTTTTCTCTTTGTAATATACGTTTAAATTAGTAATTTTACTTAATATAAAAATCTGCACATTATTATACCGTACATTCTTTTAAGGACGCAGACAAATTTACAGCAAAATCCAACTCTTTTACCAAAACAGGTGTTTGGATTAACATTGTTGACATGATTACCTTTAATACCTAAGCTAAAGAAAATTCCGGTTTTGTTCCGTTTTAGTTTTAAAGTGCTAAACTATATGTTTAGACTTATTATTAATATGTCTATCAGAGTTTTACGCCACGCGAAAATTTTTTTGAGTTAAATTATTGCCATTTTGAACATTTATGCTATCACTTATGAAAATAGTTGGATTCTATAAAATATTTGTGTGTCCTTAACACGTCAGTGGTATTACCAAATTTTTGTTAGTTTGAGTATTTTGGGTTAGAATTTTTCCTTACTTTGTTAGTGCATTGCGCATCAAAATTATTTTTAAAAAACTACCTTCAATGCATGAATTCAAAATAGCATATTGAACTCAACCATTACAGTATTATGGAATAGTTATTAAGTTTACATACGTCACTGTTTTTAGACGCTAACAAAAAATAGAAAGTATTTCGGGATAAAAAGTGACATTATTATACCGCCAATATGTTCGCTATGCTCATAAAATGTATTTAGTATTTCGGGATAAAAATTTACTTCCATTCCCGCCAATAATTTATTGATGCTTAAAACAATGTAGAAATTATTTCGGGATAAAAAGTAAACTTAATTTCCCACCAATAACTTATAAACGTTTAACCCAATGTGTAAAGTATTTCGGGATAAAAAGTGACCTAATTATGCCGCCTATATGTTCGCTATGCTCACAAAATGTAGTTAGTATTTCGTGATAAAAAATGATTTTCCATTCCCGCCAATAACTTATTAACGCTTAAAACAATGTAGAAAGTATTTCGGGATAAAAAGTCAACTTCTATTCGCGAAAAAATTTTATAAACAATTAACACATTGTCGAACGTATTTTGGATAAAATTTAGCTGACTAAACGTTTTTTATATAATTATTATAAATATTAGTTTTTATGTAAATTGTTATAGGAATTTTATTTTTAAATATTTATAAACAACAAAAATTAATGTTTTACACGATATCAAAAATGGAATTTTTTTAGCAAATTTTTCAAAATAAATATTAAAAATAATTCCATGCTTCTACGAAAGATTGATTTTTCAATAATTTATTTAAATCCGTTCACCAATTTTGTGTTCTGATTCGTTTCATTGACTTTGTATCACTAACAGTAAACCCTGGCACTGATTCGATAAATTAACTAAATAATTGAAAAAACAAAAAAATGCAATGCGTTTTTATATAAAATTATTTTAGACGTATGTATAAATTTTTATTCCAAAATACAATATCATCATTGTTAACAGCAAAGTAATTTCCATAGCAGCGATATCTTGAAATGTTTACAATATATCGTAACCAATACAAGTTTTTTATCCCAAAGTACTTAAGTAAATTTTAAGTGCAAAATATTTTCTATAGCAACGATTACTTGTATAGACCACAATATATCACAAGCATTACAAATTTTTTTATCCCAAAATACTAAACAACGCACAGGAATAGCAAATAATTTATTCCCTCTTTGTTTTGCCAAATAAACTGAACCTGTTTTGCACTGAAAGTTAACAAAAAGGAGCAAATCCCATTGAATAACATTGTCATCCATTTAAGGTATTACGGGATAAACTCTACCCACGATAAAACTAGATGTTGAAAACATCTTAATATAAATAAAATTAATAAAGCAAATTTCATGAAATTTTACAGTATTATTAGAGTTTATATTTTAGGAGAATACCTAAAATTTCAGGAAAATACTTCAACTCAAAAAAAGTTATAACGGTTTTAAGACACTATGGGGTTGATTTTATCCCGTTTTTCCACTAAAGTGTTTAATGAATTTACGGTACCTTATTCTGAATCAGATTCATCATCCAAATGTATTAAATCTCTTGGTTTTTATTATCAAATAATTTTAAAGAGTATATTAATGAATTTTTTAGTTTTGCTTAACAATCTTAATCAGTAATGTTAGACTAAAATTTAAAAAGAAATAAATGTATACATAATACACGGATATATGCCATACTTGTAACACAACAAGTTTACACGATATACAATTTTATAGTGAATAATAATTTAAAAGCAAAATTTAATATAATAAATATGATTTCTAGTTAACCAGTTAAAAAGCAATTGTTTCTTAACCTGATTAGTGTTTGCTTTATTTCTCTAGCTATTCTAATCCATATCAATTAAAATCACTAATATTTGTTAAATAATAATCGTCACTATAATTTAGGTCGAATCGTATCTCATGGGAAATAAAAATCGTTAATCTTACAGTCATACAACTTGGTGCTCAAACGCATTAAGAACATACTCAATCAATAGTGTTGTCTTTTTTAAACTATCATAAGAGAGGTTACTCTAGTAAACTATACAAGTAGTTTGAGAGATAAAATTTTCTCCTAATATTTTTGGCGGTGTTTTATATAAAATTTAAAAAAAACATTTTAAAATTAAAGCATCAATACAGCTAAACATACCATTGTAAAGTTGAAAAGTTGATATAAATAGTTGATATATTATGAAAAGTTTTTACATAATGTTTAAGAATTCGATAAAGTTATTTTTAATAATTTTGGATTAATTCTTACACATTTTATAACACACGGAAGAATTAGTATAGTAATTTGTTGCTTATTAATGCGAAACTTAGAATCCATTTCGTTCGATATGGTTATAATTTGTTGCTGCATTGAACTTATTTTTTGTTTAAGTGTTCGCAACTCAGACGTAGATAACAGTCTTTTGCTATCATTTCGCACTATTATATCCTTCAGACTCTATTTTCGCGAATCTCATCAAATTTTCTTCCTCTAACTGTTTATATTTATTCCGCAAATCTTCATTTAAATTCACACAATTCCAGATTTTTTTTCCTGCTTAGACTCAGCTTTAAGTTTAGAAAAGCAGAAACTTTTTGCTGTGTTTCCTCACACGTTCGCAATTGTTTGGCAATTTTTCGATTTCATCTCCGTATAACTTTCTTGTTTGCTCGATTTTCAGATTTAACTGGCGATTCTGCACAATCATCAGGTATTTCTCGTCTTTCTCGATATTTAAGCTTTTAT
>JAQIXJ010003291.1:0-13171 GCA_034700185.1 Phthiracarus laevigatus
GGGTGATTCTGGTGGCCCAGCATTTCAGTACATAAATGGAAGAGCGGTATTGATTGGAATCACAGCATTTATTGGTAGTGAACAGTGCTTATCTGACTATCCAACTGGTTTCACACAAGTTTCTTATTTTCTTGATTGGATTCTATCAAATATTGATTAAAATTCCTTTAATAATCAAGTTTTTGAAATACCTATATTTAAAAAAACCAGGAAATCTCTCTATATTAATAATAGGCAAATACACATTTAGTTGCACTAAAGGTACACATTTTAACCTTTAACTTTTGACTTACGGTTAACAGGTTAACCAGTTAAAGTTAAGAGTTAAAGTCAAAAGTCAAAGCTTTTGATGTGAGTTAAAGTTAAAGTTAGGAAATTTTGTAAGTTAACGAGTTAACTCGAACTTAAATATATTTTATAGAATTTTGCTTTTATTATATTATTCACAATAAAAATATATATCATGTAAACCTACTGTGTTACAAGTATTGCATACATGAGTGAAAAATGTTCACAGTTATTTATTTTCACATATTAGTCTGACATTATTGATTAAAATTGTTATGCAAAACTAAAAAATTCATTAATTTTCACTTTAAAATTATTTAATAATAAAAACAAGTTATTTTATACTTTTCAATTCTGAATATTGTTCAGAATTAAGTATTAATAGTATAAAGAGTAGATATTTATCAAAAAAAAAGTTTGTTCCAAAAAGTGTAGGGAAAGTTGTCAAATTTAACAAAAACTTAAGTCTAGACAAATTTTAACTTAAATAAAAAGTAGAAAGTAGTATGGTGTGAACTCGGTCCAAAGCCTTTTAGCGCAACAAAATCCAAAATAGATTTTTAGGCTAAATTACCGATAGAACCCATTGATTAATTGTTTATTAGATTAGATTCACTTTTTGGAACAAACTTTTTTTTGGATAAATATCTACTCTTTAAGAGCTACAAGATAACCCATGTTTATGCCGTACCAAATTCAAGGAACACTGTCATATTTTTTTAAAGTCTTTGAAACCTAAAAATAAATCCAAAAAATTTTTCAAATTATAAAAATATTTGCTGAAACTACATTTTGTTATCTAAATTTTAATGATATAAAAGTCATGATATGCTAAGTTGTTTAGGAGAAATTAATTATTTAATTTAAAAAGTTTTTTAATTTTTTGAGCGCTCCCTGTTGGACTTTTCAAATTTTATTTTCAGCCAAAATGCTTAGAAAAACTTTCTCTATTTTAGAAAAAATTCTCATTCAAATCAAAAATGGGGCCGCTTCCCTAAGGAAGTTAATACTATCTCTTTGTTAGTGTTAAATTATTGAGTTAACTCGAGTTAAATTGACTTAACCGGTTAAAGTAAAGAAAATTTTTAACAGGTCAAAGTTGAATAAAATTCATACTAGTGATAGAATGGGTAATAAAGAATGGTTAGATTTTTATGGTAAGTTGTAAAACCAACACGGATTAATTAAAATGGAAAGTGATATAATTTGATGTTCTTTATTAAATAAATTTCTATTTATGACAGTCAATCAAATTTTGAGATTTCCATTCATTTATAATCACAATTAAAGACTGTTACAAACTTAATAAAAACCAAAAATTAAATTTCTTAATTTTTATTCATAGTAATTTCATATTTGGTTAAACAAAATAATAATAATTATAATCATGATTATATTTTAATTGTTTAAAAATGATTAAAATTCAGTAGAATAGTTTAATATTCTTATACCAATCATTATTAGTCATCAATTAAGTGAATTTATTCTTATCGCAAGCTTTGCATTTGCAATCAAACGGCATTCCACATAATGGACAGCATCTTTCGTATATTGCGCATAATATTTTACAGACATTTAATTTGAAGCCTCTTTCCATCTCTTTTGAAGTTTTCGATGCGTCAGTGGAAATCTCAACAACAAAGAGCACCATTAGAACAGCTACCAATAAAGTTTTCATTTTTTCCCTGGAAATAAAAATATAATATTGGTTTATTAACATTGTTTAGCTAATCATTACTGGATACTAACAATAATAATTAAAACAGAAACACTTAGCAAAAACACTTTACCAGAGGAAGAGTTCCGATAATAAAATGCATGTCTAGCTTACACACTCTTTTTATACCCTGGGATTGTTTTTTCAGCTTACAACTGTGTTTCGAATAAGTTATTCCAAAAAACGATTTAGGGACTTTGCCTATAAATATATATTTCTAATTGGCTATTGGATTATACTGTTAATATTAAAATTTATTTGATAGCTTTTTTAACTTTGAAACCACGCTTCAATGTTAAACTTAATTTTATTAATAATATCTACTATGTTTAATTTTCACACAATAAATTTTTACGATAAGCAGTTAAATCAATAAATACTCCTACCAGTAAACCATTAACTACTCTTTCATGGATTTCATTGTCGGTTTTAATCCTTATATAATAACAAAATTAAAAGCATGTGTTTAAAAATATGAACATTTTAACTAATTTAATGTTTCTTAACTAATAAATTATAATAAATATATGTGAAATCATGAAAGGATTATTAATATAAAGCTCACTTTTCTTAAGTTAATGCATACTTATGCTTCAAATATAATAGTTTCTTAGCCAAAATGAAAAAAATAAAAATCTTTCATTAATATAAGAAATTATTGAAATACCTTTACTGATATAAAACTGCGAGCATGCAGACAGATAAGGTAAAATCCATAAGCTCGCGTTTTTCTAAAAAGTTAGCTAAAAATTTAACTTTTTATTTTCAGAAAATAATCTAAATTCACCATAAACATTAATAAAAATATTTCTATTGCGTTATTTAAATTAAAAAGTAAAAGATTTCTTATATAATTATTTAATAATTAATAATTTTATACTTATTTTATAAAAATTAATTAAAATGATTACACTTGCTATTACATAATTAAGTGTTTAGTATGGTTAGTGATGTCATGTCAGTAATGTTTGATATTAGTTTTTATTATTTATTGATTTAACTGTTTTTCAAAATTGAACAAAGTCTGCATTGTTAATAAAACTAAAGCTGGAAGTGTTATGTTTTTTCGCAATTCGATGTTTAAATGTCAAAAATTGTGTAAATAGGTATTTTTGGTTACATCTGTAATAACATCTGGACACACAAAAGGATGAACAGTTTCAAAAACAAGAGCACTACTTTTTTTGTAAAGTTAACTAAAAAATTTATTTTCCTATATAATCCTGATTTTTTTACTTATTTCCTTTAGTTTACTGATAGAAAAATTTTAAAGGTATTCAACCTAAAAGGAAAATTTGGCCCATCAAAACCTATATAATTTTCTATTAAATAAATATTAGAAAAATGAGCAAAAATAGTTAAAAGTAGAAAAATTAGAATCATCGGGTCGGACAAGGGTGGCAGTGGTTGAGATAGAATTGAATGATTTACTAGTCTACTGTGATACAGCATTTAAGCAATTCACCCCATCTTTTTGTACATTTACAACAATTACAATTAATATTAAAATAAATGAAGCAATTTTCAATTATTCCCAAATTGGTCACAAAATAATCACATATAACCCAAATAGTTAACAATAGAGCGCAGTACGTGCGAGCCGTTTAATACCCAATTAACAATACACAGGTAGTGTTTTCATTGGGAAATATTTGTGCGCTACTGTTCACTGAACTCTAATTGATTTGGTTATACCAATTAAACCAATATAGTGTATACGTGTGCCACCAAAATGGACGACCAATCCGGTGGTGAGCCGATCTATGTTCCAATGGCCGCACTATCCATATCATTGGCCCAATTGGCCGAAAGAATCGAGCAAACCAGTAACGTTTCAACGGTGCGCGCCGTTCACAGAGCAGGTATTTATTAATTACGCCACACAACCGTTCAAATTGACGGCTTAATTATTATAAATAATAGGTTGGCTGCGATACGTTTCGTTCGACGAAAATAAGTGGTCGAACAAATCGTCGGGCGATTCGTCGGAACACCGGTTTTGGGTGGTATTCTCGGTTTACAACGGTTCCAAACCGTATCTGGAGTTTTACGAGAAATCGCAAGAACTGTCGTCGCAAAGCTGGCGATCG
This sequence comes from Phthiracarus laevigatus, assembly GCA_034700185.1. NCBI lineage: Eukaryota > Metazoa > Arthropoda > Arachnida > Sarcoptiformes > Phthiracaridae > Phthiracarus > Phthiracarus laevigatus. The sequence goes on from JAQIXJ010003291.1 coordinate 4,096, forward strand.
GGTAAACAGAATGGCGGTCCAGTGTCCACCCATTCGCTGGTGAGATGTGTCCACATATCGCCTGCCATCACATATCAACGCCAATCGAAGCATACGAGTAAAGAACGAAAGCAGAGAACTCGCGACGAGTTCGCCATAACGTTGGACACTCACGTGATTCGATTGGTGGCTGACAATCAGAATTCCATGCAAGACTGGATCGACACCATTAAGAATAAGTTGAGACAATTGGGTGTTTTGCAGCCACAAGACAATCTCTATACCAAAGATCCGCAATTATTTCCCTCGCGTTCCAGTTTAAGGCCATTACCACCAGTTCCTTCGAATGTTAATTCGACCACACATGCGGATACTCAGCCATCATCGCATCGCTCTTCCATATTAAGATCTGACGAAGAATCGTCTGACGAGTTATATGAGACTATTTTTCACTCAACAAATAATACCAATAATAATAACGATAATAACAATAATGGGAGTAATTTGACGGAACCGTTAAGTAATGTTGATCTGCCTCACGAAGAGGGTCCGCCACCATATGAATCGTTATCGGACACCGCTATAACAAGACCATTGATATCATTAAGGCAATCGCAAGTTTTACGATTACACAAAGAGATCTGCCATCCGTCTGGTGTGCGATTGATGGTACAATTATTAATTAATTATTAGTTAATTTGATTAATAAAACATTTAATAGTTATCCCTATTAACTTTAATATTTGCCGTAAGCATATTTGACGTTAATTGCAATAATTCAATATAGTTTACTCGTTTGTCCAAAATTTTTAATTAATATTGATTATTTTTACTTTGAAAAGGTTCGCAAAAACGATTGCGATAACACAATAGCGCTAATAAACATGTTCGGCGTTGTATGGATTGCCGGATGGAAGCAGAAAGATCACCCATATTTGCACAACACGTTTCATATCGGCGATCAGCTGATGAGTGTCAACAATAAACCAGTGGACAACTCGTCGCACGCGTATCATCTAATCAAACAAAATCTCCATACGATTGAGTTAATTGTTCGTCGAGTGCCTTATGGTAACGTGATATTCATTCAGCGGCAAACCGATGGCCAAAGTTTGGGCATTGTTCGCGAAAAAAATACGGCACAAGTGAGGGAAGTGTTGGCCAACGGTTTGGCGGAGAGAGCGGGTCTCAGTAAAAATTGCCGCTATTTAAGCGCTACCGGTGATGAGGTTGAGTGCAATTGGTGTTTGACTGAGATTAATAATCGTCCGTTAAATTTGTGGTTCAAAAGCAACGAAATCGAGTCGCGCTTGAATTCGGTGGGAAAAGAGATATCGATTTTGGTCCAACCGGTTATGTTTGTCAAGCAATTGAAAAAACAATTGAAACAATTTCGCAGTTATAAAGACTATATACTTCAATGAATGGTATATCGCGTCCTCGTTTATTAGCGTTTCCTTTATTAATGAAGTAGTTTTTTTTGATATTTTTTTTAAACGGTAATAATCACGGCATTTATGTTCACCATAACGCTTACCGTAATTTTGTTGTTTTGGTTATTTGATATCTGTCTGCGCATTTTTTTTTAGTTAAAGTATATTAGATTTTATATTTCTCTAGATTACGCGTTTGTAATGTAGCTAAAAATATTGTTAGAATTAAAATGAAATAGTTTAGACGCACTCAAATTAAAAAATATAATGTTTTTCAATTTATTTGTCTCAAATATTTATTGATTAATTGGCCATTTTAAAAATATTTTCAATGGTTTTTTAATTTGCATTATTGGCGATCGAGAGCAACAACAATTTTCAAATCTAAAAAAATAGCTCTTACAGTGGACCTTAATATAAGAAAATACGTTTCAATATTTGTCAGTTTTATACAGTTATACTAAAATCTATCAATAATTTTAACAAATATTTATAAGTTAAAAAGAAATCAATTTATAATTTGAATCAAAAGTAATAATATGAGCGGGAAAGTGCATAAAAATAATTGAATGTACAAAATGATTGATCCGAGTGTTTCGAAAAAAATTAAAAGCAAAAAAATATTCAAATCATTAAATGACTGGTTTAGAAAAATATATGCGTTCATTATAAAACAATTAGAATTTCAAACGTAAATTAACCAATATATATATATATATATAACGTTATATGTATATTTAGATAGAGAGTGTGAAAGATTAATGCAAAAAAATATCTATAGCTTCAAAAAAATATCGGTTTTAAGCGCTGACATATCCGGACACTTGAAAGTACACATAACACGTCTCGACCGACAAATTTCTCAACTGATAGCTGGTATGATGAGGTATGGTTAGCTCGTAACCAGTTTCGATCCTCTTTTGGCGATTCGTTTCCGTTATTAACGTTAATTGGCCCGAAAGTACGGACAAACACGCGTCACATTCGCCATTATAGCGCACATTTTTCACGCAATTATAGTCGAATTGAATGAAACCATTGAGAACACCTTTGGTTGGATCAGAATCGCTGCTCAAAAACGAATAGAAAACGCCGCAATCGTCGCTATAAATGCTTTTCCGAAATTTCAGATTAATGATTGTACTGAGCATTTTTTTCCGCTCCTCTTCGTCGACATCCGATTTGCTTACCGTACACTCATACCTCGTGCCATCGATTTCGTCCCAATTGGCGTTTTCGATGTCATTGCTGTTGATATCACCGCTACTTTCGTTGTTAGCGTTGCTACTGTTTTTCAGTCTCGTCGAGTGTCTGGTATGTATCACTTTTCGAAACATTCGAACACAATATGTAGGTCTGCGAAACGTCACGACTTTAGGCAATTTATGTTTTTTACGCGTCGCTTTATGATAGTTGGCAATACCGGTACTTTCCGGCTGTTTCAACACGTCGTTAATGTTATTATTTACCGGTAATTGCATATTGATAGGCATCGATGGATACACGCCGTCGTTATCGACGTTAATACTATTTGCGCACTCATTGATCTGCGATAAGTCGAGCGTTTTGGCGATTTCGTTCAAATGAGGTATAAGGAGATTGATATCATTATTCGATAACTCATTTATCCCAGTATTAGTTGCGTCATTAACAGCTAAATCACTGTTCGTATCGTTAGCTGTTCGCGTTTCCGCGGAAACTATTGTTTGTGAGGTAACCGTTTTGCTCAAATCAATAATATTCGTTGAATCACAGCTGATTTGAGTTGTTTTAGTTGTATTCGGTGTTTGTTCGGTAGCGTTAAGTTGTGTGCGCGAAGTGTTATTTACAACAGCGTCCGTTGAGTTGTTCGTTACGGTCTTAACTGATTTTTCTTCCACATATAATACGTTTGATTCACCAGCTGTTGATTTATCGGACAGAATTGTTTCCGAATGCGTGACAATTAAATCGTTTTTATCGCGTGTGCATTGTTTACTCAAGTTTAATGGTTCGTTCAATTCATTTTCATTTGACTTTTGGCTACTATTATCATCGATTTGGTTAACGAGATTATCGACCATAACGTTCGAGCGTTTATCGTCATTAGACGAACACTTACTGGAATTGGTTTGTTTCGTGCGCTGTTTAACTGGTATTGACTTCACACTTGTATTGTTATCGGTGGACACAATCGTAATACTTTTGCTGCTATCACTGACATCATTGGCCGCCAAATCTATTTGATATAAGCGTTTTAATGGTGGCATCGCTGGTAATTTGTTGTTACCTGTGGTGACCACTGTTTGATCGCTGCTATCATTGCTGTCATCAGTGGTTTGCGGAACGCGTAACAGCGATGGTAATCGACATTTTCGGTAACTGTTGCGACGCTTTTTCTTCGCCTTCGGAGGACTTAGCGATTCCAGGCTCTCGTCGTTTCGTTCGCCATTGTTTACGTCTAACGCTTCCATCGATGTCACCAATGATTTATCCATTAATTGTTCGCTGACTGCGGAACTGCTTCTTATCCGACCGTTTTTCACCGCTTTTTTTGCCTTCATTTTGCGACGAATGTCGAGAAACATTTACTGCATTATTGTTTGGCGATTACTGGTCGGATTAAGACGACATCCAATACTGTGGTAATTTGACGTCCAATTCGTTTATTGTATTTTGTTATTTAATTTGGTATTAAAAGACTATGCAATCGCATCGACAAATAATAAATCACGTTTCCATGTGTTTTGCGTGCACGCAAAAATAAAAAGACAACCAAACAAAACAATTGCGAAAATTCAGCGAAATATGTCGTTATTTATGTTTAATTGTTTGTTTTGTAGGAAAACATCGGATAAAAGTTTGGTTTTAAGCGTAAATTACGTTTCGGTTACTATTACTTTTTATTTGATTATTAAGTAATGACGTTATAGTAAAGCTTAACTTTAATCATCTATCATGTGATTTAAGCGGATTAGTTGCATAACTTATCGGTAATTTTAAACATTTTAAAAGCAACAAGATTTGATTCTAACAATTAATCTTAAATAATATATCCTGAATGTAAGCTTTTTTTAACCAATTGCCAAAAATAATTGCTTAATGTGAAAGTACTGTACTGTTCTAATGCCGATGTAAATGTGCAATGAATATCGATTAATATAAAAAATAAAAGATATTCCGGGTCGGTTAATATTAACCGGCGGGTTCATATCTGTGCTTTCTTTTCTATTTGTATAACTGTAGAGTTAGGGTTGAAAAAACTTCTTAATGAAAACTTGTGTTGAAACCGCAAACAAGATAATTAATTTTGGTGTTGTAATTTAATAATTTTTGACTTTATTAAACATAAAATATTAACTATCTCACTTTAAATATTTTTGTGTAAGGAATTTTAATTAATAGTTATATAGACTGATATTATTAATTCTACAATAAGTTAATTAAAAGTTTTATTCGGCTTTATATGCGATATTCTATTTATAAAAAAGTGGGTTTCAGATTATAGGATCAGTTCGGGTTAAATCTAAAGTTTGTCGGTTTGGGTGGAATAACTACTACCTAAATATCTTTAGCAAAAATATGTGGTTATGATGGCTAAAATATTTACCACAGAACTGAAAATTACAAAAAGAAACTTAACGGAATTCTTAGATTCAATATGTGCTCAATCCTGAGTTTGGGATATCTTTCTATTTTAAGCATTTATTATCTTTTTTTGTTCGTGTATTAATAAAAAGCTTTAACTTTAAGAACTTTTGCGCCTTTCATTATACACATTAATATCGTAAAGGTATAAAAAATTGTGATGAATTACTAGCATAAAACATTTCTCGTGAAATCATGCGCGCATTTATCGCGATGCGAAACTAACGACTTAACTTAAAGGGAAATATTGTATAACGTAAGTGAAATGCGATGCGATTAATAAATTTTATGATAATATCAATTGACAATGTTATCAAAAGGAATAAGCTATTGTAGCGGTAATAACACGTGAATAACTTTGAATGTCTTGGTTTTGACTTTTGATGAAAGACTAATATACTTTGGAAATAGTGGTAAAATTATTACTAATAAGTTTAATAATTGAGGTTTAGAGTTAAAATTAAATTTTTAAATTTCAAATAAATCTTATTAATGTTATGCCTAGTCATAAATTGAAAATAATTTATTTAATTTTAATGATGTGAAATGTGAGTAAAAATGTGATTTTGAAAGTCAAAAAATTTTAGCGCATTTTGATGCATTCTTATAACCATAAAAAAGATAATGAAAACAACACCGATGTTAACTTTGCTGTTACACTGTAAATATAATTAGATTTATATAAAAATAAAGTTAAAACAGCATAAATATTGGTCCTTTGAACCTGTTTAAACAGATAGTTTGCTTAAAAGAGTGTTTTAAATTTTTCTTGAAAACTTTCTCAGAGTGACAAACTTTTTTATTAAAAACACTATATAAAATTTGGTGAAAATTAACTAAAAAACATTATTCAAATATAAGTATCTAAAGACGGATTGCTAAAATTCCATATAAAATGCTTTTAAATGTCATATAAAAAACGAAGATTCATAAGGAGCTCAGTTTATAGGGTCTATTAAATCTTTACTTATATAAAAATCTTAATAAGTTTATTTAGATCTAAGGTGAATCTATCAATCCTATAAATTTCCAGCGAACGGACAGATGGACTTTGTAAAACCCATAATTTCGACATCTATACGATAATGTAAGCTAAAAATTTTAACTATTATGAAATCAAATTATAAAGTGACTTTTTATATGCATATTATAAAAACACGATTTTGTATTTATTCGCAAAAAAATGATTTCATTGAAACTTATTAGAAAAGTTTTGTCAATATTATTATAAATTGAGTATTGAAGGAAAACGTTTGCTTAACCTTAATTAACAACCTCCTTAAAAAAATTCACGTACAGTCATGTGAAAAATATTATCTCAAACATCACTAAACTTAGCGTAAGATTATATATTTTTATAGCGACTTTAGATATGTTTAATAAATTTTTATTAGTTTTATCATTTGACACATCGCTAACAATGGTCTAATGTATAAAAATAACTTGCAGTTGCAGTAAACTTTATGCTGAAAAAGTTTTACGCAAAATTATGAAAATAAAACTATTAGTGAAATAATTTTTGTTAAATTAGTTCAGTTTAGATAATGTTTATAACACCGAAAAATTTAATTGTTCATATTAGAGGAAAGTTAATAATTATATATGTGCATAAGATTAAGTGAAATTACGGATACAAATTAGGAAAAATTGGGATATTTATTTTCGACTGAATATTTTTCTGGTGAGTGGATCCGTGAGATAATTTTTTTGAGATTTTTTTCCAAATTACTAAAAATTACTTATAAATTAAGTAAGAAAAATATTTTACTTAAAATGCCCAAAATATTTATTATAATAATGAATAACAATTTATGATAATAATTTTTATTTTTTATTTTTTCAACCAAAGCTGATAAACATTTATATTTTTGAAATATTTTTATCATTGTAAATAATATATGAATACAAAATATTGCTGGTACCAAAACCAACCAAACTTAATTTAAAAATGTGGAAATTTTGGCTAAAAGTAGTGGGGTCACAATAAGTACTCGAATTTAATAAATGACAATTTTTTAATAAGTTAAAATTATTTTTAAAAATTTTTAAAAAATAATTTTTATTTTCTCACCTTGATTTATAAAACTTTCTAAATTACTTATTTACATAAAATAAACAACAAAAAACATAAAAATTCATAGGATAACATTGTAAGAATTTCGGTCGAGACGAGTAAAAAATAAATTTTATCAAATAATATATTTTTAATAACTATTTATTAACATATCAGAAATTAGAATTACAATAAGTTTTTAAGTTTTCACTGTCAAAGTTAGTTACTAACTGAGTGTATAAAATAGACTTTCAGTGTATATAATATATATAAATAACAAATTTCATTACTAACATAAAAACTATTTTTGTTTACTAAATGCATCATTCGAATAATAAAAATCAATTACTCTTTAAAAGAATGCATAAACAAATACAAATACTATTAATCATTACAATATAACCAATTGCTAAATAAATTATTTCATGTAAAAATCCGGACTTTACTTATAAATAATAATATTTACTTTGTGTTACTTTTATGTTTAAAATAAATTTTTAAATAGACTTGCAATTTGATAAATTAAGTGTACCAGTGGTTTGTCAGCAATTATATGCAGTTATGAGTGGACAGAATAAAAGAGCCAACTATTATTCGTGGATTACTCCGAAACGAATTGATTCGAAATCGATATTCTTGTACTCATTAATCGCACTCAATATACTATTAGTTATATATAATAGCAACGTAGGCCTAAAATCTGCCAAAGAATCAAGGGATTGCTATGTAATTATAAACTCGAATAAAGAAGAAAAAATTGTTGAAAACGTATGCATTTTATTAAATTTTAAAAATTACAACAACTATGAAATAAAATTAATTTTAACGATGTTTTTTTAAATGTTTAATATAAGATTCCGAGTAACGCAATGGTTAAAAATATAGACAAAAAAGATGTCAATAACGATAACAAAGATCACATTTCTGAGCAGAATAATGCCAAACAAATAAAAAATCTCAATCACTTATTGAATATAAAAGATCAACCGTTCAAGAAGTGGTGGACAACGGAATATCGTGGAAATTTCAGCGTAATTAAGAATTATATCACTAAGGATGATGAAAATACTGTGAATGATCAAAATAGCGTAACACTAACAACACAGGGAACCTATGAATTTTTACATCACAGCCAAAAACTGTGCGTCCGATGGAAAGCTCCCATATCTATAGGCGTTTATGCGCCTGGAAATGATTTTAGAATAGCTATTAATATCATTTACTTTCTGAGAGAATGCTCTCACAGTTGCGTCAAAGCTTATATCTCGTGGCATTTAATCTATGATAAGATATATGGACCAGACTTAAGTGGCATAAAAAATCCAACCAATTATCTGGATTATACTGAATTTGACTGCGCGTCGCAGTCAATCCAAACAATTATTGCCGATTACAAAGACCAAAGCAATTTTCGCGCAGACCATTCCCTTACGTATCCGATTAATGTTATCCGAAACGTTGCGCGTCTCTCAGCGCGCACTAAATACGTGTTTGCTTCCGATATCGAACTGTATCCAAGTGCTAATATTGTGCCACAATTTTTAGACTTAATAAATAGAGAGAATCAGGGTTTAGTGAAATCGATTAAAAAATCGGTACCTCATGTATATGTGTTGCCAACGCTCGAAGTTGGTTCGGACGTTGAACCTCCGCTAACCAAAGCTGAGCTCAAGATTCTCTTTGATTCTGGTATTATTTTAATTAATTAAATACTATTTTAATGTTCTTTATATCACTATATTTTTCTTACACTTTGCTTTTGTTACGCAATCATTAAGAAAAGGCAATTTGGTTTCATCAAAACACATGCGACTTTTGTTTCCGCTTTCCTGGTAGAGATAATTGGTTTAATTTCATACCGAACAACGATTCGCTGAATGTGTTCACTGTAACCAAAAGAGAAACTCGAAAATATTGGGAACCATTCTATATTGGAACTAATGATGAACCGCTATGGGATGAAAGATTAACGTGGGATGGAAAA
>JAQIXJ010003292.1:0-13165 GCA_034700185.1 Phthiracarus laevigatus
TTTTAAAAATTTAGCAAAAAAGGTATTTTCAAGTTAATGGCAATGAAAGTAAATAAACAAATTATTCGTTAGAATCTAAGTTTATAGTTTTGACATATTATCCAAATTTAAGTGAAAAACTGTAGCATATGTTTTACAAGTTTAAGTTAAAGATTTTGATGTAAGTTAAAGTTAAAGTTAAAAATTTTATTAACTCAACGGGTTAAGAAAAAATTACGAGTTAACCGGTTAAATCGAAATCAGATATCTTTTATTAATTTTTGCTAATAAATTATTATTCTCAGCAATATTCATTTCGTATAAACTTATTGCATACATAAGTGAAACTTGTATTCAAAATTATTTATTTTTACATTTTAGTCTAACATTAGTGGGTGGTATTGTTTTACAAAACTAATAAATTCATTAATACTCTCTTTAAAATTATTTGATAATAAAAATTAGGTTATTCTTTGTTATTAATTGAAAAATTGAATCAGAATTATGCATTTTAAGTGAAAAATCGTTTGATAATTAGCATAAAATTTGCTTAAGTTAAAATATTGAGTTAACTCGAGTTAAATTCTTCTTAACCAGTTAAAGGTAATGTTAAGAAAGTTGTTAACAGGTCTAAGTTAAGGTTAAAAATTTTTCTGGATTTAAGGTTAAGAGTTAAGCAAAATTCTTAACTTTTGACTTTTGTGCATCACTAACTGTTATATGATTTACAATTATTATTATAGCTTATAGTGTGTTCCCCATTCAAATCATTTAAATTAGGTTGCAACACTTTATACTATCGAGTATTTGTTTGGTAGAATTTACGAGTGGTCCTAACGTGGGGCTCAATAACGCATAATAATTACATAATACAATATTCGGCTCTCCGTTTTGTGAAACACAGCCAGCCCGAGATATGCGATATTTTCTTGCAACTATACGCCACACATTGCGCTATTAGAATTGGTCCACAACTTATTATAAAGAAATAATGAAGTAATGCCATCAACCAGGTTGTCCCTGTGTGTGTCGGTCTGATGGAGGTTACTTTCAGACTTTTCAAAATTTTAAGGTGGGGGGGGGGTCAAAATACTCAGATTTAAGCGACAATCTTTCTGCCAAACAAATCATTAAATAAAATTTTTCTCCTATAGAAATGTCATTTTCCATTTTTTAGGTAGGGGGTCAACTTTTTAAGAATTCTTGAGGGCGGGGTTAACCCCCTCCAGCTCCCACTGGGACACACTGCCATCAACTGTTCCGGGAGAATATATATTAATTTGTATGGATTTGTAATACACACTTTCAAACAGCTGTTGGCCCGGTTTAGTATCCACGTGAGATCCGACTTTGAGGATCGCTACAAACGGCGAGTTACAGTAATATGATCGTAGCGGTAGAGTCAAACAATCACATGCATCGCTTTTATGGATATAAAGAGAAATAAATGAGATTATAATAGTAATGATAAGTCGCATTCTTTTTTGGATTAATTTGAAATTTAAACACAGTTATAAACTAGAAGTTTCGAAGTTGTTACTGTTATTAAAAGTGTTTATGTTTTATACAATATTTATAAAAATAATTGAATTAAAATAAAGTGGTTTAGCTTTAGCATTATTTGCTTTAAAAATTGAAACTTATTATCAAATGATTTCCAAGAATAGTTGTGTAATGATAATAATAAACAAAAGATTTTGAAATATAATTTTACCTAAAATAACAATGAATGATTGACATGCTTTACTATTTTAAACAGACAAAACATATGCCTCGTAACATATTTTTTAAGTCAAATAATTTTAACGCATTTGTTATATTTGAGCAATGGATTCATTTTAGATTCTAAATTCTTTTTCTGCCTTTATTGAGAATTTTCATGTATTAGATTTTAGCTTTAAAAAGAATTCATTCTCATTTAAAGACTTTCCAAAATTAAATAAGAATGAAAATGTCAAAAGAAAACTGAACGTTTGAGAATCTTTGTATTAAAATAGAAAGATGTTCCATATACTAAATAACGATGTCTTTCCATGTAATTTTATTTTAGTTTTAAAATTAAATTACAATCGATTAATTTAATTTAAACTTAGTTTAAACAAATTACCCAAATTAACAAAAATGTTTGAAACAACTTTAACCGAATAGACTTATAACACCAAAATTACAAGCAGTTAGTTCTTAAATATATTTCATTTACAGTTTATATTATAACAGTTATGATTTCACTTTTACTTAATAATAATTTATTTATAAATGATTTAGTTATTTAACTACAAGATATTAGTTAATGCGCATATCGAATATAAAACTAAATTTATAAATATTAAACTTAACTTAATAAATTTATAGTTACGATTGAATTTTTGAAAAATAGCCAAGTTTATATATAATTAAAAATTTAGAATCCTTTAAATCTGTTTTACTTAATTTGTCATACTTTAGCATAAACTGAGAAAATAATAAAAACATTTGATAAGTTTTTATCGTGAGCGAAATTATTTTGCAACTATTGTATTGTTATTATTACAAGTAGTTTAAAGGTTCATTAAAGGATGTAAAAAAATTATAGCTATACGATTTATAAAACTTATAACTCTTATCAACTTATAACTTCTATCCATGTTTTCAAAATAAATTGTTGTGTAGCTATTATAATATTTGAGAATATCGATTGTGAGATGAAAATACTATAGTCTTTTATTTTAGGAATTTGTATTTAAAGGAAATGAAATTATAAATTATAATTTGTTTTGAATAACATTTTTTGTGTAATAATTATAATTTTTATATGAGTTGCTAAGCTTATAGTCTTTGTTTTTGTCAATATGTAGCTTAAAGTATATTTTGTTGTGATTGTGTGAAAAAGTATAATAAAAGGTTGAAATTTAGTGCATTTTTCATTTGTATGCTAACTGTTAAGCACTTTAAACATTCAAATAAAAAATGATAAAATTAACATTAAGCCTACTGTTAATTTCATGCTCAATACGTTTTAGTTATGAACTAAGTTCTGCGTTACTATTACCTGGCGTTAATGTGGCAGACAGCGAATACCAGCCAAAGCTAATTACAGGACATGTTGCTAATCCAGAAAACTTAGAATTATTCGACAGAAAAGTTCAAACTATTTGTTCCACAACTGGCTATGTTTATAATAGTTCAGTTTTCGTTATAATCGAGTTGAATGGCCACTATTATATAAATACAATACAGTTACACTTATATGACTTTGATGTTAGAGATTATAATTATATAATTGACGTTTCTGTGGATAATATCGAATGGACAACAATCGTAAATCGCACAAACTTTCCATGTCGTTCGTGGCAGTATTTGGTGTTTAAGCCAAGTGTCGTTAAATATATTCGTATGTCTGGTAAAAATACGCTCAATTCTTGGTTTCATATATTTAAGTTTAAAGCGTTCTTCAATATTTAACAAAACTGCTATTAAAATTTTTGTAATTTAAGCAACAAGAATTTATAGCAATAACTTCTGAAATGTTTTCTCAATAATAATTTCGATTTCAAGAAAATCTTAAAAATTTAATCTTTACGTATTTCAATACTGTTCATTTGAAATAGTATTTATTGAATAAAGTTGCGTTTTTTATTTATTTAAAAACATTCAATATTTTTTGAATTAATTAATTAACTTTAATAAACATTTAATTCTGATTACCTATTAAAACTTATGATTTATTAGTAAACGAAAAAGTTATTTAGTTGAAATCATTTTGTATTGAATAAAGCTATATATTATTTAATTGTAATCAAATTTTACATTTATTTATAAAAATTAATTATTGAACTATAATATTAGCTTTTTAAAAAATTTAATTCAATTTTTAAACTTTCGCTTACAATATTTTTTATAAAGTTGAATTTTTACATAAAACTAGCCAATATTCAATTGCATTTTTAAATATAGTCTTTATAATTGCAATGAAAACGGAATATCCCGTTCGGTTTTCGGCATTTTTTATCCGATTGTTATCATTTTATTCCAAACTGCTACTATAAAAACGGAATCTCCCGTTTTGATTTTTGGATACTTTTACCCGATTTTTACATTTTAGTCCAAACAGCTACTATAAAAACAGAAAATCCCGTTCTGATTCTTGACTTTATTTACCCGATATTATCATTTTCGTCCAAATTTTACTATAAAAACGGAATATCCCATTCTGAAAAACGGAATTTCCCATTGTGAAAAACGGAATATCCTATTATGATAAACGGATCTCCCATTATGAAAACAGAATCTCATTTTTACTATTTTTACGCCATTTTTGAACAGTTTTGTTTATTTTATTGAAGATTTTTATGTCTATTTTGGACAAAATTATTTGCCTAACTGAACTTAAAATAACTTAATTAGAATAAGAAATTTGTAAATCCCTTAATTATAATAAGATATCGCTAAAAACCCTTAATTAGAATAAGAAAATAGTGAAATCCCTTTATTAAAGTAAAGATCAAAATCCCTTAATTAGAATAAGAGTGCGGACGGACAGACGGACGGACAGACGGACAGACGGACAGACAGAATAGTCAAATACATATATCTGTCTAAAAAGTCAGATAAAAAATTAAAGTATTTGTTGTTCCTATAAAAGTTGTTCAAATTCTGATTTGGTAAAATTTAACAAAGGTACAATATATTTATACATGTATCACTCATTAGTGATTAACTTTGAAGTTATTAATAAAGAAGCACCTACTCGCTCATCTCGTTTTAAAAAAACTGAATATAATTTCGATGTCGATGTTACTCATAATTTCAATAATTTCATTACAAATCTTTTGTCATTGAAAGATGAAGTAAATCTTTCTTATGAAAAAACGATAATGCCTCTACTTAGAGAGATTACTTCTGAAGATTACTATAGTGTCTACATTATTCATAAAGTTCTAAAACTTAAACCAATATTTATTGAAACTAAGAAAGTTTTGGAGTTTGACAACAAAGAGTTTCTAAATGCTATATATAAGGTTTCACAAAGCAACACATTTTTTCTTATAAATGTGGTTTTCAAAATGACAGTTTCTTTAACTAAATCCATAAGCGGTAATGGGCGTCCAAATAAAAGAACAATGGTCCCAAGATCTGAAAATGAAAAAAGACTCAAAAAACAAAGCTTAATATTAGTCAAAAATAAAGTTAAATTAATTTAACCTATATAAATTAATACTTAATTTCAAGTTCATTAAATAGATTTATTATGTGGCTACCGTGCGATTTCTATAGTTAAAAGATATCATGAACTTAACATTAAAACTAATCGCAAACAACACCTGTATGAATGGCGTGCCATTAAAGGTGAATTTGGTCAAAATCAAACTAATCATGTTCGAGCTATTTGCAGTGATATAGGGCTATTTGCATCTAAACCACTTGAGGCGCAAAACTTTGATAAAGTTCAATAGTATTTTGCACCAAATTATCAATTTATTAAGGTGGACAAATGTGACCCTAGTAATCTCTTATACAAGGGTCCATTAGCATCAAAACAAATCGATAAAGAGCACGAAGAAAATCATTACAATGCTAACCTGGAAATGTCCACCTATATGGAAACAGAACATAATGTAATAGAACATTTCTTAATAGTCAGTGCTTCATTAATCATAAAACCAATCTTTGCATTAAACTTAAAAAATTTTTTAATTGGGGAAAAGAATTCGACTCTAAAGTTCAACATGTCTGCGATAAAAATAAATGCAAAACGTGCGGTGTAACCTACAAGATTTCTCCTCACTTTTGTTCCCTCAAACCACTTAATTTAGCTGAGTTAATTTAAGAAGACGAAAGAATTAAGATAATTGTATCCTATGATATTGAATCTGCACAATTCAAGGTTGTCGAAGGATTAAATCAGCATAAACCTATTCTATTGATAAGCGGCATGATTATAACTATATTTTATAATTGGCTAAAAATAATTAAATTTTATTTTAGAGGTTGTTTGCGATTAATGTTGGGACATCGATCTCAAATGCAAGCGTACTGAATTGTGCACTATATGCGGTATTGGTTATTTAGAGTTTTTTGGTAAAGACTGCGTTACAGCTTTCGGAGATTACTTGTATAAAGAGTTAGCCGTCGAAGCTGTTAAAAATAAAGCTTCCGTACTTGCCTTCGCACATAACAGCAAAGGATACGATGGTCATTTTATTTTTACAGACTTATTTCAACGCGTTTTTGACAACAAAAATATGCACATTATTCTAACAGGAAGTAAAAGTCTCAAATTAGACGTTTGCGGTATACGATTTCTAGACTCGTTTAGTATATTTCAATTGCCACTAGCTTGTCTACCGAAAGCTTTTGATATTGAAGATATTGTAATCAAAGGACATTTCCCACATTTGTTTACAACCTATGAAAATCTGGATTATAAAGGACCTTTACCTGAGATAGACTATTATGGAGTTAAATACATGAAGAAATCGGCAGCAGATAAACTTAGAAAATGGCATTTCGATATTAAACGAGAAAACACAGTTTTTGACTTTAAAAAAGAGCTAATTAAATATTGTCAAAACGATGTGAAAATATTAACAATGTCAGTAATGCTCTTTAGAAAGCTAACAATGTCTGTTACTAATTTGGATCATGTAACCAGACATTTTACACTAGCTAGTATTGCTATGGAAGGCTTTCGTGCTATAGTTCTGAAGCCGAATACCATTGGAATAACGCCTATTAAAGGCTACACTTCGAAAAGACACCGATCAGTTTCCGCTAATCTCTGTCTTGACTTCATGGAAAAAGATTATGAGTGTACTATTTTAAGAGAGCAAAGAATTGGAATCTATTTTGTTGATGGTTTAATACCTTCAAAAATTTAATACTTGAATTTTTCGGATGTTATTTTCATGGTTGTCCTGATTGCTTTAAAGATGAACGCGATATTCTACTACAAGACAGGGATAATAAAACTTATTCTTAATTATACCATGAAACTCAAACAAAACTCACTTATTATAAAAAACGCAAGTTTAATATTGAGTTTAAATGGGAATTTATATTTCGTTTCGAAAAGGTTTCTGATTCAAAACTTTGTAACTTTGTAAATACTCGTTCAGCTTATTATGAAGAATGGTGAAGAAATATGGTGGCGCTAGTATTCGCCACTCCTTTTATGGAGGCAGAACTAACAACTTTGCATTCACTTACGACTGCAAACCTGGAGAATAAGGTCGTTATATTGATTTTACAAGTCTATATCCATCTGTTTTAGTTAAAGGAAGTTATCTTGTACTTCACCCATCAGTTATCATGTCATTTGAAAGCACCGATATAAGTCAATATTTTGGGTTTTTAAAATCCATCATTTTGCCTCCAAATAAACTGTACTTTGGTGTTCTTCCAGTAAGAGTTAACAATAAATTATGCTTTCCTTTATGTCAAACTTGTGTTGAAGAAAGAAATAACGATAGTTGCAGTCACTTAGAAGATGACCGTTTATTAATAAGCACTTGGATCTCGATCGAGCTTCAAAAATCGGTCCAAGTAGGATATAAAATAATTCGTTTGATAGAAGTGCTACACTACGAACAAACATCTGACGAGATATTTAAGCCATATATCAAAAAGTGGTTGAAAATTAAACTCAGTGCTCAGTTTTGCCAGCTAGTTGTGGAAACGATGTTGAAAAACAGCAGAAGTTTCTAATCGATTGTAAACTAGAAGAAAATCTTGAATTGGAGGTGGATAAAATGGTTCCAAATGAAGGTCTACGGTTTATTAAAGACAT
The DNA here is from genome assembly GCA_034700185.1 of Phthiracarus laevigatus. Classification (NCBI taxonomy): domain Eukaryota; kingdom Metazoa; phylum Arthropoda; class Arachnida; order Sarcoptiformes; family Phthiracaridae; genus Phthiracarus; species Phthiracarus laevigatus. The sequence goes on from JAQIXJ010003292.1 coordinate 7,745, forward strand.
GAGTTCATTAAACTGCAAAAATACGTTTAGCTAATTATAAATGAATATATAAAACTAGTAAGTAATGTTCAAACATTAGAAACAAACAAAATCTCTAGCTTTGTTACTCAATAAAGTTCAAGACTAAGTTTAGAAGGACGTTGGGAGGTTGTCATTGTTGAAGTTTCATATTATAAATCTTGGTATAATGTTCAAAATGACCCTGAAGTTCAGTTTACAGATGAAAGTGGAGCCATTGTTGGTTCTTATACAAAGCTAATTATTTCTAGAGGTTACTATGAAAACGAAGAATCCTTAATTGCTGAAATAAATAATGTACTTCGAATTCCTACTATTGCTACTTCGATTAAAATCTCTTATAATTCCATCAATAAATTGTGCTCGGTATATGCTGGATCCACTGAAACACTTAAAGTTTATCCAGAGTTAGGCGGAGAAATAAAATACTTACTAGGTTCAAACAATAGGTTAGCAGCTAATAATTATTACAATGTATTTGATGATAATATTGTATATGTAGCGTTTAATAGGAAAGATATGTATAGAAATAATGTATATGGAAGCTATCACCCTGTCCAACTTGTAAGAGGTCTTCATTCTTTGTATATCTATTCAAACATAGTCCTGCCGAAATATGTTGGCGTTACAAAAGCACAGTTACTAAAAATTGTTGATGTTTTTGAAGACAAAAAGTTCGGCCAAGTTTGTACAATAACCTATCAAAATCCTCAGTACGTTCAATTATTAGGAAACAAAATCGATAATATAGAAAGTGAAATCAGAGATGATACGGGAAACTTAATTCCATTTATGTTAGGGCGCGTGAGGCTTGATTTACATTTTAGAAAAGTATAAAAGGCGAAAATTATTTTAAAAAATCTAAGATAAAAAATGGATCAAACAGTTTTAGATAATTATTTTAAAAACCAAGCAGTCACAGGTCTTGTTGCATATTCGGGACCAAAGTACCAGTGTGGTTACGGTTTTAACTTTGGAAGATTATTAAACTTTTTAAAACCAGCACTACGTTATATGAGCAGACATGGTTTAAGGACTTTAACAAACATAGGAAAAGATTTATTAGAAGGAGAAAATTTTTGTGACAGTACATACATTTTTGTGCAAACGCATAGCAGTAGAAATGCTTGATAAAACCGAGAACTACGTTGAACAAAGTGGGAGCGGTCTAAGAAAGAGAAAAAAGTATAAACGAAGAGTGACTGTTGCTAAGAAACGAATAGTTAAATATACTAGGAATAAAAAGCCTGTTAAAAGACTAACAAGCTGAAGATGTACTAAATAAAGAATTAAACGTAGAATTAATAATTTAAGTTTTCTATAAATGTCGAGTACTTATAATTTATCGCCGGAAACAACATTCCCGAAATTTGATTTATGGGGAGTGTTTCCTGTCAAAGGATAGCCAGTATGAAGTTAGGCCTATTTCCTCTCTAAATAATTCTTCATCACATATCGAGTTTGAAATTAATTGTGGTTCAGACGATCATTTACAATTTAGAGAATGTGAACTCTATATGTGCATAAGAATAAATTTGGCTAAAGTGCCAACAAAAACCAGTGAAAAACCTGCAGAGATAGATTATGACGATTGGAAAAATATTTCACCTGTAAATTATTTGCTGCATTCAATGTTCAAACAAGTAACTGTAACCATTGGTAACAATACTCTGACATCATCATCAAGATTTTATCCATGACGAGCTGTGTTCGAAGGTCTTTATCATTCTGCCGATGCGCATAAAACAACTTTGGCTCAAGCACTTTGACACAAAGATACTTCAGGGTCTATGGATGAATTTAACTTAGCAAGAATTAAAAATTTTGTAATAACTGACAAAAGATACTTATCAAAAAGTCAGGAGGTAGAACTCATGGGAAAACTAAATATTGATTTGTCTTTTCAAGATCGCGCCATTATTGGTGGCACAACTATTCAAATCACTTTGTACCTTATTGATCCTAAATATTATTTAATGTGTGCTGATAACCTCATTCCCACAGTTGATTTTGTTGATGCCTGCATAAAAGTTCATAAATCTATAGTTTCTTCTTCAATTGTAGAGGCACACTCAAAAGCTCTTAAGATAGCTAACTCAAAATATTTTGTCACTAGGAGAGACATGCAATCATTTATTTTACAAAAAGGTACGCTGGATGGCTTTATGCATAATGTAGAAAATGGCCCGCTGCAGAGGCGAATAGCAATTTCATGCGTATCTAATGAAGCTTTTAACGGAAATAATTTGTTGAATCCATAGTTCTTCAAAACTACAGTATTAAGCATTTAGTATGCTATATAGATGGGGAGTCTTAACAGCGAGAGGTTACTTATCAGTACGCAATAAGGTTACTTTCGGTAGAAATCAGTACGCAAGGGAATACTTAGGTCTGTTTGAAGGTCTTGTCACAAACACAATAGATATAACTCCTAAAGAGTTTAAAGAAGGTTATACTATATTTGGCTTTAATTTTGCACCCGATTTAAATGAAGACTGTAATAGTTTAGGCTATCACTCACCTATAAAACATGGAAATATGAGAATTGAGATAAAGTTTAACCATGCTCTAAACGAAACGTGTAATGTTATTGTATTTTGTGATTATGATAGTATAATTCAAATTCCAGAGTCCAGAGTAGCTTTAAAAAATTTTAACTAAAAATTAATATGAATACAAATCAAATAAATAAATCTTTAAAAAAGTATAAAAATTTTAAAGGTACATTTCCTAAAAACTTAATACCAAAACTTAAAGAAAAACCAAATGCCATTATTGTAAATACTGATCCATCAGATAAACCTGGAGAGCACTGGGTTGCAGTTTATAGTGATGATGAAATCACTGAATACTTTAACTCATTTGGTTAACCTCCATTACATCGTGAAATAATTGAATTTTAGATACAACATCCGCTGTATGGCACTATAACTCACTTACACTGCAAAGCGTGACGTCAACAACTTGTGGCCTATTTTGTGTTCTCTATATAAAGCTTCGACTTAGAGGCTATGCATACACTGATATTATTTCCTTATTTTGTGATAAAGTGAAACTTAACGATTGTATTGTGAAACATCTGTATAAGTTATAAGCATGGCTCAAAAGATTTGTGGCATTCTTGACGCTCAAGGCTTCATGAAAAAGGGAAAATTTATACCGAGAGAAGTGGCTCTCAAAACGGACACGAAAAACATATGCTTCCTTGTCAATACCAGACTAACGTTTTACGATTTGTGTAGAGAAGACAAGATTACAAACAGGTACATCGAGAAAAACCTGTTGGGGATCTCTATGGTTAACAAAAAAGACGATAAAACAGTTACTGACGTTGAATTGGAAATATTTAAAATGTATCATTCGATCAAAAGTAAAAATAAAAAGTAAATTGGGATTGAAAATTGTCAATTGGCTGTAATACTGAACAAATTGGCAATACCGTGGATAGACTTAGAGGACATTGGTTGTCAACGTATGGAGATCCTAGAACAAACATATAACGAAAAATGCTGCGCATTTCATCATCGTATTAAGCGAGCATGTGGTGAGTGGAAGTGTGCACAAAAGAAAGCCAATATTTTATATAAATGGTTAAATAGCTGTTAAACTGATGTGTAAAACTAATATAATTATTCTAATGTAGTATACAGAATTTTAAATTTTTATTAATAAAATTTTGTTTAAAAAATCGTTTGTAATTGATAATGTGTTAATGGGTTATAAAAAGAGTTAGTTTTTGGAGTAAAATCAATCCAGTTGGCATTTTAAACGAGTATTGTCAGAAGAACAAGTCAGTTGGATCACCACAATATTTGGTCTTAAGTAGTGATGACTTTCAAAAATTTGGTATCAAAAAAAACAATGGGTTTACAGTAAGATGTTATACTAAAAAAGGTTTCCTCACTTACTTTTATTTTGGTTTTGGAAGTTCAAAACAAAAAGCGAAGCAAAATGCTGCATCACGTATATTGCATTCTTTATCCCTTCATGACCCATATTAGGAAAACTTAGTTGTGGATGGCTTAAACCGTAAGTATTAACATACCATAAACCTTTTGCTTCTAAATCTTAAAATTTGTTAATAAATAAAAATTACAGTATTGAACTCACAAACTAAAAGCCAATCAGCATAATTTATTAAATTCAGTTTTGTGAATATAAGTGAAACTAGGTCGTTACTCTATATAAGAGCAAGTATTTCTAAAGTTAAACATTCTTCAAAATGAGTTATTACGGTAACTGGAAATTTGTTTTTCAAACAAAAATAAGTCAAAGTATCAACGATACTGCTAAGTACGTTCGTGTAATAAAATTGAATCGTTGTTAAACAAAACAATAATCTAGTATTTGTTGATATTAGAACGTATTCTGATAGAAATGCTACTAAAAAGGGTATTTATTTAACGCCAATCGTATATAAATGGTTAATAAGACAACTTGGTAAGAACCGGAAGTCTGGTCTTTTTGAAAAAGGAAAATGATCACTACGCATGAAAAAAGTTAATAACGATGTTCTGCTAAAACTGATTACACCATTAAAAGAAGCAATTCATAAATTATTTTATAGCGATACGAAAAATTCAATGAAAGTAAACTCCAAGGTTTTTTTACATATTAAAAAAGCCTTAATTATAAAAATAATTAAAGTTGAGAATGATGATTGTGAATTTGATAAAGAAGAATAAGATATTATTGACACTAGCGAAAAGAAATCAAAGAAACCTACAAAAAATAAATCTAAAAAAAGTGACGATGAAATAATTTACGACGAGGACGCTTCTGAGAGTCCGCGTCCAAAAAATAAAACAAAGCTTAGTAACAAATCAGAAGTTAAGAGTGAAGAATCCGATGACGAGTTGCTAGATGAGAGCGCTGATGACACTTCTAAAATTTCATCACAAGTAAATGCTGATTCAGAAGAAAATTTTTTGAGTAGTGAAGACGAACAGTGATTTTTCTAACTTAATTTATCTTTTTTTAATATAAACCTTTTTTACGTTTTTATAATTATGATTAAAATACAAAATTTAACTTTATGTTCATGTGTAATGAGCATAAAATAATGTTGAGTACAAAAAACATAAATTGAAGTGTTTTGTTATTCGTCTTAGAAAACCATACACTACTTGCTTGCTTTATAGAACTGGTAAACTTGTTCTAACAATACATAAAAGCTTAGAAGATGGTCGTATTGCTATTTGACGAATTGCTAGGTTGATTCAAAAACTTAGCTACAATATCATACTTTCAAAAATTACTGTTGAAAATATGGTTGGTAGTTACGAATATACCTTCAAACTTGACCTCAAGAAGCTATACGAGTTAATTGGTAGTGGTACTGCAAACTACGAGCAAGAAATATTTCCTGCATTAATATTTACACCCTCTAAGTGCAAAGTACTA